>OZJO01000289.1:0-21059 GCA_900406225.1 Acrobeloides nanus
TTTCGATTTTCGCTTCAATACACACATCTATTTCCCTGAATCAGGGTCAAGGAAGCATTTTCACGCTTCGGGAATGCGCGCAATCGATTTTTCGCATGATTTTAGACCTATATAGGCTGTTTTGGCAAAAAAAATTTTTCGAAAAAATTTTCGGAAAAATTTGCATAAAAGCCGGTTTTTTTTTGGCCCACCCTGTATTTATGAATCTAATTTACATGTAAATTAAGTTCTGAACCTAATTTACTAAAAAGTAAATTCGTTTCTAGTGCCGGTTTTTTCTGGTTACTATATGAACTGTTAGGCTTGCTTTTCAAATTGACAGTAACGAGAAAACTTGTTACGATTTATGCATATGCGATGAATTTGGTGAATGTTATTTCAACTCAGTCCCTCCAGAAAATGCATCAGCCGCTAAGGCAAAGGGTACTTATAGGTACAAGTTAACAATGTTATATCAAAAATAGTAAAATTTAGGTACAATTTTTTGGAGTTTATTCCATATTGTCACATGGATTCTTGTCATTTGTATGGAAGACAAATTTATGATAACTGGTATTATGGACCTATGATTTCTTCAAAAAATCGTACAATGCTTATGCCGAAAGACACTGGAAATTTTGATACTAATGAGTATTTAATCAAAGTAGCATCTATAGCTTGCGGTGGATGTCAAAAATTGAACAATCTTGATGGTAAATGTAACGTTCAAACGACCATAAATAATGAAAATGGAACATTGGTCATGTATGAATAGAGATTATAAGCAAAAATTGCCTTCTTTTAGATATCCTTATATAACGTATACCAACAATTCAAAAACATATACTTTTCCTGCTTTATATAATAATTTCGACGCTTTTACCCTTAGAAACCTGAGCGACCCGAATTATGTCTTAGCCGATGCTATCAAAAGTCTAGAAAGTCAATGTTTGCTTGCTATGAGAAAAGAAGATAGTCATTGGAACAAAGATTATGATGAAGAAGAGGAAAACCTTTGTTTTTATGCTAATATTATGGAATTCGCCAAAGCACACGGGTATACTGATTTGTCACTAGAACAAATCTTGTCTATAGATGAATATATTAGGTTGAACCGAAAGTTCCTGCACTAATTTTCAAGTAATCGTTTTGAAAATTAGTGCAGGAACTTTCGGTTCAACCTAATAAAATCGAGAAGGAAATGAGAGATCAGAATTTTATTCTTGTACTTGTTATTGGAATACCCGGAATTATTTTATCTATAGCAGTAATAGTTGTGATTAAATTCAAAAAAGAAAAGACCTCGTTCGGTAAGTTATAAAAAATATTAAACTTCGAAAAAGTGGTGGTGAAAAAACCTACCGTAAAACTTCTAATAGAACTCCATGTAAACGTAGAAATATTCTTAAAATCGAGGATTTCTTCAAGCGAGCTATTTTTAGATAGCCCTGAGGATAGGGAATATGCTATATAAAGAATTATTAAAAAATATTTTATTTTCGTCGAGATATGGCATTTTGAATTTTTTTAAATTTCAAAAATTTTAAGCCTTACATTCAAAAATTCAAAAATCTACCAAAAATCAAAATTAAGTCGATTTAGCGATCACTTTTTAGATAGCTAAGCATATGAGGAACATTATATAAAAAATGACTTCGATTTCACGGAGATATGATTTTTTGAAAAAAATGCCATTTTTCAACTTTTTTAAATTCAAAAGTCCATAACTCAGCGAAAATATAATATTTTTCAATAATTTCTTTTATAGAATTTTTCTTTCTACAGTAGCTATCCAAAAAGTGATTGCTCGAAGAAATCCGATTTAAACTCGATTTTTAAAAGAGCAGTCATTAACACCTTCTAATAGAACCCCATGGTTTTATTAAAAGTTTTACGGTATATGTAGTATACCAGAATGTCTTGATGGCCATGCTGATATAAAAAGCATTTATAGGATTTTTTGGGTCGTAGAATCCGATTTTGAAGTCAGTAAAAAGATTTGACAACATCTAAATCAGGAAAATCTTATGTTTTAAGTGGTCATGTAACTGCTAAATCATTTAGATTGGCAATGCTTTTTTATTGCTATTGTCGATTTGGTTTTTATCATAAATGCCGTTGGTTTTGGAGGTATTTATGGTCATAATATACCTGGAATAAGTACTGGTAATGGAGGATGGGTGGCCTCATTTAAAGATGCCGATACATCATTCTTAGGACATCCTATTTCTTTTACAATATTTTATATAAATACCATTTCATCTATTCCAGCATCAATTTTATGTACATTCAGATCGTTGAATCGAATGGTGGCTATTTACTTTCCTATATCTTACTCGTAAGTCTAAAACATCTTTAAAAAATTCTAAAATTTAGAAGACTCTTTACAAATATACGTATGATAAAATTTTCATTGAGTATCATCTTATTAACAATAATTAGTTGTTTACCAATATATATAATTTATATACCACAAGGGACTGCTCAAGTATATACCTATTTCTTCTAAAATAATTCCCCCTTTTTTGAGGTGGGTTGAAAAAAATAACTCCCTCTTCATAAAAAATTTTTGAAGATTTTTTTATTCGAATTCTATTCCAGATTCTGAATTCGGATTCTGAATCCGGATTCTGAATTCTTATTCTGATCCGAATTCGGATTTTGAATCCTGATTCTGAATCCAAATTCTGATTCGGATTCTGAATCCGAATTCAGAATCCGGATATTTGGGATTTTGACTTGTAATCAATTTTTTAAATAATCTTTTTAAAATATATTTTTTTAGCATGATTGAAAAAATAACCCCTCCTTCTAAAATAACCCCTGGGGGTTATTTTAGAGAAAATAACGATATGACTTTTTGCTTTATCTATTAATTTTAGCTTTTTTATTTCTTCTCATATTTATCTGTTGCTAGAAATCACAATTATGGTATTCCAATTGTTTTAGATTATTTTTATTTTATTAATTATTTTGAATATGTAAATTTTACTGCTTCGATTATTATTGATTTACTTACAGCTATTAAACTTACGAAATATTTTAAGGTATGCTTAAATTTTTACAAATTTAAGACTTTTAGACCCAAACTGATGGTTGGACTTCTTCAAAATTAAAAAAAGAACTATGGTTTCTTTTTCAAAATACAATTAGTGTATTACTTTTCTTGATTACTCTAATTCCGTTTGTATTATTTATGACTGTTTGTAGAGGTGAGGATAGATGGTGTGATCTTACTCCGTTGTTACGCTTTATTGTTTTGTTATATGAATGCTATTCGAGAAGAGTGCTATGGAGAACAATAGATCAACTAATCGCTTTGACCGTTCAACTAAGAATTTATTGGATGGATATTAAGACGAGTTTTGCACAAAGCTCTATTACACTTCCTTCTCCTGTTGTTTTTATACGATCTATTAAAATCGCCCACATTCCAAACTTATCTCAGAATCTATAAATAAATTTTATTTTATAAAAAAAATCATTTAACATTCATAAAAGTAAATATAAACAATTTTTATCGAAAAAGATTTCGAACAAAAATATAGATAAAAGCTATTTTTCTAAGGATCTTATCTAGACTTAGGCTTTGTAAGATCAATTTAAGAAGAGGGCCTTTCGTACGGTGGCGCGTAGCGCTGCACGAGTCACTACGCTACGGAAAAGCAGCCCTCGGGTGGTGGTCTCAGACTTAATAAAAAGAGGAGAGGGAAAACAAGAAAAAGACAAGACCAGGAAGTGAATAGTGAGATTACAGAGGAAACTTAACCTTAAAGAGGAAAAGATAACTCCTGACACAAAAAACGTTGTTTTTCGACGGCTAAAGCCGGTTTCAGCGTTTCTTTTTTATTTGTTATTAAGTTATTCTCTTTTTTGATGGTCTGAAGACCGTTTTCATTTAGTTTTTTTGTACCTATTTACACAATGTACATCATATTTACACAATATACCAGTCATGACCATTGGGCCACTCGAACTCATTGTTTCACGAGTTTGGTTTCCCGTAGCATTGGAAAAATTTTGTGTGAATATCGCTTGAGGCATATAAACGACCCTTTTTGGGGTAAAAATGTGCAGTGAAAGAAAAAGAGTTACTTTTAGACCAAAATATTTTATTTTCTCGAATTTTTGCGTCGATGTACAGTTTTTCTTGATTCCGAGAAATTTTATAAATGTTAAATTCGGATTCCCCGCATGATTTTATTCCTAAAAGGGACATTTTCAGAGAACAAATTTTCGAAAAACTTTTCACATGGATGGCCCCCCTATTTTGTAGTAGCTTCAATTTTTTCAGTAGTAGACAATAGTGTTTTCTGAATACGACCCATTAGTCTTTTTGACCGTAATTTATGTTATCGTTTCAATATACTGACTTTTAAAAAAGTTTGGTCTCAAAGATGTATCCTAAGTTGATATTTCGCTATACAAATCGGTTTTTGACGAAATTTTCGACGTGCCTAGGGTTTGGCACTGGTTCAATCCCCGTCGAGGATTGAATCTGTGTCATATGGCGCAGAAAATTTTTTTCTCGAAAAAAACTAATAATAGACAAAAAAATTTTTATCTACTTTTAAAGGGGTTTGCTTTGATAACGTTTTATGATTCGCTAAAATAAAAATTACGACCATGGTGGGATCGAACCCGCGACAATATCATGCCTGGTCGGCGTCCTAGCCACTAGGTCATAAAAAATTTTTTGAACCTCGCCATCAGGGCTGTCGCGGAACAACTGCTCCGGTTTCGACAAGTTCCGGGTATTTATGCTGTTTCGTGTTCCGATCTGTTCACGCCATTTTTTGTCCGGAACATGAAATTATCGAGTCAACAAAAAATGTATTTTTTCTATGTGTGACTGATCTTCGAAAGTATAGTGTTTCCAACCTACTGTGTCGCCCTGTAGCAGCTAACCATAGCGCTGCACAAACATGCTTTTGAAGTATAAACACAAACGCTTGCGTCTTTCCGCAGCGGAAAACGCGTGACGTGGAAAGTATAAATGGTGCCTTAGACATTAACTATTGCATTCCATACGATATTGCAATATGGAATAAAACATTAAAACATATAATAATAATATAAAAGTATTATAACTTTGGAGCATAATAATGAAGATAATAGCTTTTCATGTGCTGGTCAGATCAATAGAAAATATTAGTCATTACATTGGGTAAAAAAACGTGAATTTGACGATTTTTCGATCAATTTGCACTCTAAATTTTTTTCCAAAATAACTCTATGGGGGCGTATGCTTATCGAAATTGAGAAAAAATTATAAAGAATTTAAGGTTGTGGGACCACGTGGCCTCAGTGGCGCAGTAGGTTGCGTGTTTGGTTATTGCCCTAAAGGTCGCGAGTTCTATACCCAGCTCCCACAAGAGATGAGAAATAGAATTGTCAAAATTGAGACCAATTTTTTGGAAAAACCAAGCGACGAAGCTGGGTATCGAACCTGCGATTTTTTGGGCAATAGCCAAACACGCAACCTATTGCGCCACTGAGGCCATTTCGTCCCACAAACTTAAATTCTTTATTATTTTTTCTTAATTTTGACAATTCTATTATTCATTACTGCTAAAAGATTTATTGATGCGGTTTTTTACGTTGTTGGGGCTTCACTAAGCTATCAGATTATGCTCCAATCAAACCTCTACCTTAAAGGACCAGTCCAGTCAGTTACAACCATATGAAAAAATGATATATTCGGAAAGATTATGAAAACTGGAACATTTTTGGTTTTTACTGCATGTTCTAAATCGTTGTGGTTTTCGAGATAATTGCGTTTGAAATTTTGAATTTATGTACAAGCTCTTCGTTATAATACACAAACTTTTTTTGAATTTCTCATCGATTTTTTAAATTTTCATAAAATAAACATTGTAGCTATAATTTTTTATAGTTAAATGAGACGAACAAAATGACACCAAAATTATCTAATTTGAACATTGTGCTGGGTTATTGAAACGAAAATTCTGATTCATGATTTCGTTTCAATAACCCAAAACAATGTTCAAATTGGATCATTTTGGTGTCATTTTGTTCGTCTCATTTAGCTATAAAACATTATAGCTACAATGTTCATTTTATGAAAATTTAAAAAATCGATTAAAAATTCAAAAAAGTTTGTGTATTAAATCGAAGAGCTTGTAACAAATTCAACATTTCAAACGTAATTATCTCGAAAACTACAACGATTCAGAACATACCGTAAAAACAAAAAACACTTTATTGTTCAAGAACTTTCCGATAAGAAATTTTTAAATACTTATTTTTACGATCATCATATATAAAGACTGCGGTTAAAATTTTTCCAAATCTTTTCGAACACGATTCCATATGAATTCTGCGAGGATATGCAGTTCGATGTTCTTGGTCTGATATTAAATGATTAGATTGAATATATGAAAAATTTTCACAATTATTCTTGATAAATTTAATAGTAGAAAGAAAATGATTTAAGTAGTCCTTGTTGTAAAATTTTAAATTTACAAGAAAAATACAACAAATAATGCAAAATACGAAGATCTGTTTCATGCTCCCAAGACTATTGGGGATTGTGTGAACATTCTAGTTTTTCATCGTTTCACTATATCATCCTAAATTTAAAATACAGAGCGATCAAATTTTTCGAAGGTACTACACAATAGGGAGAGGGTACTCCTACGTGAAATTTTTTCGAAATTTTTTTTTAAAAATTATCCCTCTAGGGGTAAAAACATGCGGAGAATCCGAATTTAACAGTTTCTAAGCGAAAAAACTCTTCCCTGATTCAGGGAAGGTGTATTGTGTATTGAAGCGAAAAGTCGCAAAAATGCGATTTTGCCTAAAAACGACCCCTTTTGGGATAAAATGTGCAGGGAATCCGAATTTGAGGCATTAGGCCTTTGGTTACGGCGACGGTTACCAAACACGGTTACCGGCCTTTGGTTACCGACTTCACACAAGGATTTTCATGAAAAGTGATGTTCTAAAAGTTATTCCTGAGATCATGGGAAACAATTTTGTAGAATATTAATTTTTATGAAAAACTTTTATAATGAAGAAAAATCGTATGGTAACCAAAGGCCGGTAACCGTAGCCAAAGGCCTAGTGCCGAATTTGACATCTATAAAATACTTCGGGTTCAAGAAAAGCTGTATATTGACGCGCATTTTATAAAGGTTCTGTCTATTTTATGGGAAGCATTATATATTTTGTTAATAAAATTTGCATTTTCTAAATAAAAAAATGCCAGGTGGGGCCAGGGCGAAAAACCGACCTTGACCCGGCCCGGGTCAAGGTCGGTTTTTACTTCTCTGGTTGTATCCATTGCAAAGGTTAAAAGAGTTATATCCTTGCCCTAGGACCAAAAAAATTTAAGTGAAGATATTGCTCAATTTTGTCTATTTTTTTAAAATTCTCTTGTCATGAAATTTTCTTGTGCTTTTTTTATATTTTGTTATAAAGTTTTATGATGTCACTGTCTGTGTTTTTCTCATTCATAAGAAAAACTAAAATAGCATTGCATTTAAAGATTTACAAAAATGTGCTTTCATAGAATTTCTTTGTTTTATATAAACTTTAGTACTGCTACTGATCAATTATATTTTAAAAATATATTCGGCCCGCAGATACAAAACCAATTCAAGTGTGAAAAGGAACTTCTCAGTTCTAGGAAAATACATGAAATGGAAATAAATTGTGAAATGTCATTCTTCTTCGACACATTTCTTCACATAGCTTAAACATCGGATAAAAAATGCTATTGAAATGTATAGTTTTGCTCAGTTTTTTGACAAATTTTCTTACGGATAAGGTTATTTCATATAACTTATCATGTATGGAAAATACACCAAATTCTGTTGGAGTGACTCTTGGAAATGACTTTGTTACCATGTGGAATATCTTCACTTGGCAATCACCCATAGGAAAGTGTGAATGTGTAGATGGTTTTGGTAATCCCAATGGTTTTACTAGATATTTTTGGACACCTATAACTTCCAATGAGACAACTTCCCTCAATTATGCTTCAAACTTTTCCAAGTAGGTTTTTTCTGGTTAGGGGCCCTTAAAATTAAGTTGCAACATTGAAAAACTCATTTTTTCAAAAATCTGTTTATTGACACGAAAACCATGAGTTACTCTTAAAAAGACTGATTGGACCGTATTCAGCATACATTCATACCTACAACTGAAAAAAATTTGGTCGAAAATGGATTTCTGGTCCCATCAGTTTTAAAAAACGACATATCTTTCCGAACAACCCAACATATTGTTGATGATTATGGGGCAGGGGGTAAGCCCCATGATTATGTTGAGTATGGGGGGGGGGAGGGGTCTAAAAAGGCGAAATTTTTGATTACGTAATATGTGAATGCCCCTTTACTATATGAATTGTTAGGCTTGCTTTTCAAATTGACAGTAACGAGAAAACTTGTTACGATTTATGCATATGCGATGAATTTGGTGAATGTTATTTCAACCCAGTCCATCCAGCCGTTGGTGCTTATAGGTACAAGTTAACAATGATATATCAAAAATAGTAAAATTTAGGAACAATTTTTTGGAGTTTATTCCTTATTGTGACATGGATTCTTGTCATTTGTATGGAAGACAAATTTATGATAACAGGTCTTATGGACCTATGATTTCTTCAAAAAATCGTACAATGCTTATGCCGAACGACACTGGAAATTTTGATACTAATGAGTATTTAATCAAAGTAGCATCTATAACTTGCGGTGGATGTCAAAAATTGAACAATCTTGATGGTAAATGTAACGTTCAAACGACCATAAATAATGAAAATGAAACATTGGTCATGTATGAATAGTGATTTTAAGCATAAATTGCGTACTTTAGATATCCTTATATAAAATATACCAACAATTCAAAAACATATACTTTTCCTGCCTTATATAATAATTTCGACGCTCTTACCGGTAAAAACATGAGCGACCCGAATTATGCCTTAGCCGATGCTATCAAAAGTCTTGAAACACTATGTTTGCTTGCTATGAGAAAAGAAGATAGTTATTGGAACTTAGTTTACAATGAAGAAGAAAAAAACCTTTGTTTTTATGCTAATATTATGGAATTCGCCAAAGCACACGGATATACTGATTTGTCACTGGAACAAATCTTGTCTATAGATGAATATAAAATCGAGGAGGAAATGAGAGATCAGAATTTTATCCTTTTACTTGTTATTGGGATACCCGGAATTATTTTATCTATAGCAGTAATAGTTGTGATTAAATTAAAAAAAGAAAAGACCGCGTTCGGTAAGGTATAAAAAATATTAAACTTCGAAAAAGTGGTGGTGAAAAAAACCTATATGTAGTATACCAGAATGTCTTGATGGTTATGCTGATATAAAAAGCATCTATAGGGTTTTTTGGGTCGTAAAATCCGATTTTGAAGTCAGTAAAAAGATTTGATAACCTCTAAATCAGGAAAATCTTATGTTTTAAGTGGTCTTGTAACTGATAAATCATTTAGATTGGCAATGCTTTTTTATTGCTATTGTCGATTTGGTTTTTATCATAAATGCCGTTGGTTTTGGAGGTATTTATGGTCATAATATACCTGGAATAAAAGCTAATGATGGAGGATGGGTGGGATCATTTCAAGATACCGATACATTATTCTTAGGACATCCTACTTCTTTTACAATATTTTATATAAACATCATTTCATCTATTCCAGCATCAATTTTATGTACATTCAGATCGTTGAATCGAATGGTGGCTATTTACTTTCCTTTATCTTATTCGTAAGTCTAAAACATCTTTAAAAAATTCTAAAATTTAGACAACTCTTTACAAATATACGTATGATAAAATTTTCATTGATTATCATCTTATTAACAATAATTAGTTGTTTACCAATATATATGATTTATATACCACAAGGGACTGCTCAAGTATATACCCTATTTCTTCTAAAATAACAAAAATAAACCCACCTCCTTTTGGAAGGGGAAGGGGTCGAAAAAAATAACCCCGGGGGTTATTTTAGAGGAATTACGATATGACCTTTTTTTTATTTATTAATTTTAGCGCTTTTATTTTTTCTCATATTTAAGTGTTGCTAACAATCACGATTATGGTATTCCAATTGTTTTAGATTATTTTTATTTTATTAATTATTTTGAATATGTAAATTTTATTGCTTCGATTATTATTGATTTACTTACAGCTATTAAACTTACGAAATATTTTAAGGTGTGCTTAAATTTTTACAAATTTAAGACTTTTAGACCAATTCTGATGGTTGGACTTCTTCAAAATTAAAAAAAGAACTATGGTTTCTTTTTCAAAATACAATTAGCGTATTACTTTTCTTGATTACTCTAATTCCTTTTGTATTATTTATGACTGTTTGTAGAGGTAAGGATAGATGGTGTGATCTTACTCCGTTGTTACGCTTTATTGTTTTGTTATATGAATGCTATTCGAGAAGAGTGCTATGGAGAACAATAGATCAACTAATCGCTTTGACCGTTCAACTAAGAATTTATTGGATGGATATTAAGAACAGTTTTATACAACGCTTTATTATACATCCTTCTCCTATGTTTTGATACAATAGACTAAAATCTCCCACATTCCAAACTTATCTCAGAATCTATAAATAAATTTTATTCTATAAAAAAATCACATAAAATTCATAAAAGTAAATATAAACAATGTTTATCTAAAAAGATTTTGAACAAAAATATAGATAAAAGCTATTTTTCTAAGGATCTTATCTAGACTTAGGCTTTGTAAGATCAATTTAAGAAGAGGGCCTTTCGTATGGTGGCGCGTAGCGCTGCACGAGTCACCACACTACGGAAAAGTAGCCCTCGGGTGGTGGTTTCAGACTTAAAAAAAGAGGGGAGGGAAAATAAGAAAAAGGAAGTGAATAATGAGATTACAGAGGAAACTTAACCTTAAAAAGGAAAAGGCAACTCCTAACACAAAAAACGTTGTTTTTTGACGGCTACAGACGGTTTCAGCGGTTCTTTTTGCTTTTTTATTTGTTTTTAAGTTATCTTTTTTGGTGGCCAAAAATTGATGAAAAATTTTTGCCTAGGGGTAATTTTATGCGAAAAACAAGATGGCCATTCAACATATTCAAGATTTGCATAGATTTCATTTTTTGTTTCAATAATGAATAAAAGAATCCAAGACCCTTCATTACTCTCCAAAGATTCATGGGAGATATACTGAACACTATATCATATTCTTCCAACATAAAAAGGCAAAAATTTAATCAATTTTGGACGATGCAAAAAGATATGGCTCCGAGCGGGATTGAATCCGGGTCTTCAAACTTGAAGTCTGTGATGCTATCCACTAGGCTATACAACATTTTAATTTACCTCAAAAGGTGTATGTTGATTAATTTCAGATTCTTTCCAGGCGTGAAACATAAATGCGTAATCGCTCCAAAAATTTCCGGTTAGCCATGCATCGCGTGCAAAACCATGCACTCGTCGGTATATTCTGAGTTTTCCTAGCCATATTCTTGAAGCACTTCCTAATAATATTTTAAAAAATAAATACAGGGTGGTTTAAAAAAGAGGATTTTTGATTTATTTTTTCATATTTGGCCAAAATTCGATTTTTTGGCCAAATTTCGCTTTTTGTCCACAAATCGAATTGGCGACCCTACATCTCGCCCAAAATCAGCTCGGCCAAACGACAACTCGCCCAAACTACAACTTGTCCAAACTACAACTCGGCCAAAAATAACTCGGCCAAAACACAACTTGGCCAAAATACAACTCGCCCAAACCACAATTCGGCCAAAATACAACTCGCCCAAACTACAACTCGGCCAAAATATAACTCGGCCAAAACACAACTCGGCCAAAATACTTCTCTCATCGAGTAGAGTCGATTGGTATAAGCGAGTTGTATTTTGGCCGAGTTGTAGTTTGGGCGAGATGTTGTTTGGCCGAATTGTGGTTTGAGCGAGTTGTCGTTTGGCCGAGCTGATTTTGGGCGAGATGTAGGGTCGCCATCGAATTTTGACAAAAATTCAATAAATAAAGTCTTTTCATCCAATGTTATTTTTACCTAAAGCTATTTTGACACAGGTAACATAAGCCCAATAAGTTTGATACGACTTGCTTTTTTGCCAAATCGATTCACAAGCGTTAATCTCAGTGTTTGCTCCACCACGAAGTGTTTTGAGAATATGAATCTTAAATTGCCAAGAAGAGTAAGGTTGAGGGATCGATTACCGTCGTTATTTTGAAAAAAAGGGTGAACAAAATTGTCTTTAGGTGTTTTAGTGAAATCTACATTGGGTATCCTCACGTCGATACCTCTATAAGAGATTGTTCACAATGGCACGAATCCGCAAAGCGAATTGATGTATTTTAAAATAGCGTCGAATCTTGTAGCACAGAATTTCAGCTTTCCAACGACACCTTAACTACGTCTCAATTCGATTCCTATGTGGAGTTATACCTGTTACAAGAAATGGTTATCAAAATTTGTATATAGGTTCGAAATTTGCATATTTACATACAGTTGGCGCTCGATAAACCGACACCCATCTTTTGGCCATAACTTGACGAGGACTAAACCATTTTTAGAGATCTTGGGCCTATTTTAAGGCATAAGCTTCTAGCTTTAAAATAAGCCCAAGATCTCCAAAAATGGCTTAGTTCTCGTCGAGTTATGGCCAAAAGATGGGTGCCAGTTTATCGAGCGTCGACTGTATCATAGGGTGACTTTTTTCAAATAATTTTTTTACGTTTCGCTTTTTCGACCATGTAGATTCCAAACAACCATGTGTTACAATCATGTGTTACCCGCCTTTTCCGTGTTAAGGGACTATGTCTTAAAACATACATGCAATGCTCCGTTGTCAGAATTATGCCACGAACTTCTTGGGTGTAAGTATTGATACTCAGCCCATTTCATCAAAAAATTTCTTGAAAACTCGGTATTTTTTACCTAAATTAAGCGTTCATTTTTTTACTACAGGGGTATATAAAGTTCCGTACATTTTGAAATTTAATGCTAGAAGAAAATTTTTTTAATTCTTCAGATTCTAAAGACAATGTTGAAAACGGAGATTTCCAATAGAGAGATGTTCAAATGATAGTAAAAATTTTTACCAAATAATTTCCAGCCATAACTTCAAAGTTATGGAATCTTTCATAGAAAATAATGTTGACACGGTCATCTATCCATTCTTCGATACAATGATTCGGGTTGATGACTCCCGTGTCTGCATCTAAAACCAACATCCAGTCAGTATCATTCAGATAAACTGACGCAGCACAATGTTTCCTATAAAGATGCTAAACATAACCAGTGATAATTTCAGTAAATTAATCTACTTGAAAACGTTGACATTGTTTTTGAACCCTTTCATCGTTCTCTAAAACATGTGTTATACTCTTTAAAAAAGAAATGCGTGTTGTGTGTGTGTCTGCCTGTCCGTCCGTCCGGACTTACTTTTTTATTGCTCTAACGATTTTTTTAAGAGTTAGGAGCAGTGTTGTCCCCTGTACACATGAGTACACATGTTTTTGTGTATACAACACACGTGTACACAAACACATGTGTACACGGGACAACACTGGTTAGGAGAATCGGCTCAGAATTTTGTCCTGATTCCAAAAAAGTATGTTTCGATTCTGGAAAATTCATCTAAGGTGTCTGTTTTCGTGAAAAACGAAATTTTTTAAAAATTTTTGCGTCAATACACAACTTTTATTGATTCAGGGAGGAATTTTCAAAAGGAAACCCTGGATGGTTTCCTTTTGTAAACCTAAAATATACCAAGATCGACAAAAATGTAGCTATAATTTACTGACTTAAGGTAGCAACGGAGGGAATCTTGAGCTATGCGATAAGACCTAAAAAGTTGGTTATTTTTAAAGGACTAGTTCAGCGGGAAAAAAGTGGCCAATTTTTGTTGATATTCTGAAAGTTTATGAAAAATGGATCATTTTTTGTTTTTACGGCATGTTCTGAATCGTTGTAGTTTTCGAGAAAATTGCGTTTGAGATTTTGAATTTGTGTATATGTTTTCGTTGTAATACACAAATTTTTTTTGACTTTTTAATCGATTTTTTCAATTTTCATAAAATGAACATTGTAGCAATTCTTTCTAGCTAAATGAGGCGAACAAAATGACACCAAAATTATCCAATTTGAACATTGTAATGGGTTATTGAAACGAAAGCATGAAACAGAATTTTCGTTTCAATAACCCAAAACAATTTTCAAATTGGATAATTTTGGTGTCATTTTGTTCGTCTCATTTAGCTATACAAANAACAATGTTCAAATTGGATAATTTTGGTGTCATTTTGTTCGTCTCATTTAGCTATACAAAATTGCTACAATGTTCATTTTATGAAAATTTAAAAAATTGATGCAAAAATCGATTTTTCCGCAAAAAATTCAAAAAAATTTGTGTATTACAACGAAGAGCTTGTACCAAATTCAAAATTATAAACGCAATTATCTCGAAAACTACAACGATTCAGAGCATGCCATAAAACAAAAAATGCTTCATTGTTCATGAACTATCCGATAAGAAATTTTTAAATACTTATTTTTTACGATCACCATATATAAAGACTGCGATTAAAATTTTTCCAAATCTTTCCGAACACGGTTCCATATAAATTCTGCGAGGATATGCAGTTCGATGCTCTGGGTCTGATATTAAATGGTTAGATTGAATATATGAAAAATTTTCATAATTATTCTTGATCAATTTAATAGTAGAAAGAAACTGATTTAAGTAGTCCTTGTTGTAAAATTTTAAATTTACAAGAAAAATACAACAAATAATGCAAAATACGAAGATTTGTTTCATGCTCCCAAGACTATTGGGGATTGTGTGAACATTCTAGTTTTTAATCGTTTCACTATATCATCCTAAATTTAAAATACAGGGCGATCAAATTTTTCGAAGGTACACAATAGAGGATACTCCTACGTGAAATTTTTTCGAAATTTTTTTGGAAATTACCCCTCTAGGAGTAAAAACATGCGGAGAATCCGAATTTGACATTTTCTAAGCGAAAAAACGCTTCCCTGATTCAGGGAAGGTGTATTGTGTATTGAAGCAAAAAGTCACAAAAATACGATTTTTGCCTAAAAACGACCCGTTTTGGGATAAAAATGTGCAGGGAATCCGAATTTGACATCTATAAAATTCCTCGGGTTCAAGATCAAGAAAAGCTGTATATCGACACGAAAATTTTTTTTTAATTTTTAGGTTCAAGATTCATGAAAAATCAAAAATTTGTCGCCTCAGACGGGACTCGTACCCGGCATAGGTATAACTGATATTCCGAAGAGCTAGCCACTACACTATAAGAACAGTTTAGATGAAATCACAATTTTGGCCTATCAATTTTTTAAAATAAAATTTTTGTGTAAAAACGAAGAAATACATGTTTATATTTTTCTACATATATTTTTTCTACATCTATTGACGTTGAAATTATTTAAAATTTCGAGGATACACTTCTTGACTGTTCCTTGTATAGTTGAAATTTTTTTGGCTACCATGAAACTTTTTATTGAATCAGGCAACTGTACTTTGAAACGAAAAGAGACGTGAATATAGCTTTTTTGATGCATCCCTGTGTGGTCGTATGGAGGGGAAATAAGGATTAGTTAGTACTAGTACTATTTTACTGCCATGCGACACGCAGGGATGCATCAATAAGGCTATATAAGGGTCTATGTTTCTTTTCGTTTCAAAGTACACGTTGCCTGATTTAATAAAAAGTTCCGTGGTAGCTAAAAAAAATGTCGACTATAAGTGGCAAGCAAATCCGAGAAGCGCTAAAACCTGTTCAAACAATATCCTTTTTCGAATAAAATATTTAGCCTGTAACTATGTTGATCAAGCTGTGTCAATAAGCATATCCAATTTCCAAGCTATTATTCTACAAGGAGAGAAAGCCGCTAATCTAAATGATTTTCTTTTAAAATTTCTTTTGGAATTTTATCGAAAAACAAATAGTTCAGCAATTAGGATATAGAATAAAGAGGCTAAAAAAAATATAGAAAAACTAAGCACATCTCGATCCTCCTCTCCATGAATGCCTTTTAAATGCACATTTAAATTTTTTTAATGTGCATAAAAGGGGGGCCACCCATGTGGAAAAATTTTCCAAATTTTTTTTCCTGGAAATGACCCTTCTAGGGGTAAAAACATGCGGGGAATCCAAATTTGACATTTTCGAAGCGAAAAAAGCTCCCCAATTCAGGGAAGGCTAGTATATTGAAGCGAAAAGTCGCAAAGATGCCATTTTTGCTTAAAAATGACCACTTTCGGGGTAAAAATGTCGATATACAGTTTTTTAAATCTGAGGAATTTTATAAACGTCAAATTCGGATTCCCCGCACATTTTTACCCCTAAAGGGGATGCTTTTAGGCAAAAATCGCATTTTTGCGACTTTTCGCTTCAATACACAATACACCTTCCCTGAATCAGGGAACCGTTATTCGTTTCAAAAATATCAAATTCGGATTCCCCGAAAAATTTGTCAAAATTTTCGCTTTGAAAATGTCAAATTTGGATTTCCCGCATTTTTTTTCCTCTAGAGTGGTCATTTCCAGAAAAAATTTTCACGTGAGTGGTTCCCCCCTATTTTGTAGTAGCTCAAAAAGTTCCTGTTGCACCTTCTTCCCCCACATACACCAATCAAAATGATGCCATTACTATTAAATACATGCAACTAAAGGTTATTTATACGATTTGTATTACTTTGTTTACTTTGATTTTTTTCGCCTTTATTCTTTTTAATAAAGTAAGTCGGCAACATACATTTTTTCTTTATCTTTTTGTTTTCAGAGTGAATATCCATCCTTATATAGCTTTTTTTGATGCACCCCTGCGTGGTCGTATGGCGAGAAAATAAGGATTAGTTAGTACTAGTACTATTTTACCGCCATAATACCACGCAGGGATGCATCAATAAGGCTATATAAGAATTCATGTTTCTTTTCGTTTCAATGTACACGTTGCCTGATTTTATCTTTTTGTTTTCAGAGTGAATATCCATCAAGACTTTCATCAATTCCAAGTTGCAATACATTCAAATATGAGATCTTAAAGATATATAATTGCATTATTACTACACTTTTATGGGAATGGGACCAAAAAACAGATGAAGAAAAATGGTATAGCTTAGGAAGATCATTTAATGTAATTTAGTTTTTTCAGCTGACAAGGGACGTTTTAGATATGTAAAATCGATTTGTTTTCTAATTTTGACAGGAAGTTGTTGGGCATACTTTACTTGTTATGAATATGTTTTTGGTTTGAGTGTCTGAAGCTTCGTTGCGGAGAAAAACGAAAAAATAATAAAAATTTGATAAATGCAAAAAAATTGACGCACAAGGGAATCGAATCAGACGTCTTTCGACTGTCAGGCGAGTTACTTGCCACTTGACCATACTTGTTATTATTTTGAGATGTTCAAATTTAATCAAGTTGTAATTGTATAAAGTTTTCGTGCCAATATTTTCGCAACGAAGCTTCAGACACCCAAACCAAAAACATATTTATAACAAGTCAAGTATGCCCAACAACTTCCTGCCAAAATTAGAAAACAAATCGATTTTACATGTCTAAAACGTCCCTTGTCAATTATTTGTTTTTAGAATTGTACTGGAAAATTGTTCAAGAGTTTGCCGCTATTAGAGCTTCGCAATAATGATGAAACCAAATATTTTGTAAGACCCATTAGAGAGAAGAGCGAATGCAATATTATAACATTAGGTTAAAGGATCCGGCCAGTTTGGAACAGAATTTTTTCATTCTATTCAAAGTTCAAGTTGGGGCGATCAACTTTTGCGTTAGAAGTAAATTCCAAATCGTTAACCCTTCGGAGATATTTACAAAACAAAATTGTATGAAAAATTTAAACGAGTTTGTGTACTGAAGCAAAGGGATTGACACCATTTAAATTCGATCTGTGTATTGAAACGAAAATTATATTTTTTTTAAATCAATTTTCACACCGATTTTTTTATATAACTCTATAAGGCGAATAAAATGACACCAAAATTATCGAATTTGAAAAATGTTTAGGTTATTGAAACGAAACCCTGATTCATGTTTTCGTTTCAATAACCTAAAAAACAATTTTCAAATTGGATAATTTTGGTGTTGTTTTATTCTTCTTATGGAGTTATATAAAAATTACGAAAGTTTTTTAGCGAAAAATTTTAAAATCGGTGTGAAAATTGATTTTTTTAAATATAATTTTCGTTTCAATACACAGATCATATTGACGATCAATCCCTTCGTTTCAATACACAAATATATTTAAAACTTTTATATAATTTTGTTTTGCAAATATCTCCGAAAGATTAACGATTTGGAATTTATTTTCAACGTAAAAATTGATCGTCCCAACTTGAACTTTATAGAATGAAAAAAAATTCTGTTCAAAACTGGCCAGGTCCTTCAAAGTTTTTATTCTTAAAATCAAACAAAAATATAAGTCAACTCTCGATTTAGTGACATCCCCAAAGATGACAATCGAAAAAATTCTCCAAAAATCGAGGTTAAAAGATTTCTCCGAGCGACTATATTTTGGCTAGCTAATTGTATGGAGAATATTTTTAGATAAAAAAAATATGGAGAAATCTTTTATTTTCCCCGATCTATGGCCTTCTAAAATTGATGTCATTTTTTCCATTTTTAATCCTATTTCTAAAAATCCGCCAAAATCGAGAACAGCTCAGAGAATTTTTCAGTCGATAGCATTTTTGAAAATTGGGATCATATGGAATTCCTTACAAAAAGAATTAGTAAAAAGCCTTTCGATCGCGCGGAGATATGATTTTTTGGAACTACTACATTTTTCAATTTTGAGTAATTTTTCAATTTTTGATGAATTTTTCAATTTTTGCTTAAAAATTGAATTTTTTGCTCAAAAATCGAAATTTTTGCTCAAAATTGAATTTTTTGCAGTATTTTTTATCAGTTTGATAACCTTTTTGTTAAATTTTGGAAAGAACAATTTTGGTAACGAAAAAAGTTTCCCTGAAGTTGTTTATAGCAAATTCTAGGGATTGGTAGTGATATTAATGCAGAATTAAAGCTGCATAAAGCATTGCCCGTATGTAATTTTATTGGTGCTGATCCAAATATTGGAGATAAAAAAATATTTGAAGATTCGCTTCCAGGGAAATTTGTTAATATAGCTGTTGAAGATTTTTATAATAATGGATGTAAGACATTTAATTTTGGGAGCTACTACACAATAGTGGGGGGCTACGCACGTGAAAATTTGTTCGAAAATTTTTCTGAAAATGACCCCTCTAGGGGTGAAAACATGCGGGGAATTAGAATTTGACATTTTCGAAACTAAAAAAATGCTTCCCTGATTCAGGAAAGGCGTATTGTGTATTGAAGCGAAAAGTCGCAAAAATGCGATTTTTGCCTAAAAACGACTCCTTTTGGGATAAAAATGTGCAAAAAAATAAAATAGAAATTGAAAAAATATCAAAAAGCTATTTTAACCGAAAGTCATTCAACCTTTCGATCGATTTTTAATGAATTTTTTAATTTTTGATTTTTCATGAATTTTGAACCCGAAAATTTTTTCTAAAAAAATTTTCGCGTCGATATACAGCTTCTCTTGAGTCCGAAGAATTTTATAAACGTCAAATTCGAATTCCCCGCACATTTTTACCCCAAAAGGGGACATTTTTACGTTTTTAGACAAAAATCTCATTTTTGCGACTTTTCGGTTCAATACACAATACGCCTTCCCTGAATCAGGGAAGCGTTATTTTGCTTTGAAAATGTCAAATTCGGATTCCCCGCATCTCTAGAGGGGTTATTTCCAGAAAAAAATTTTTGAAAAATTTTTTCGTGAGTGGCCCCCACTCCTATTGTGTAGAAGCTCGCAATTTTGTTAAAGTTTAAATTTTATAGATATATCATCAACTGATACCAAAATTAGCTTTTATGATTTTTTAAATAAATACATGCCAAATAAATTGGTTGATCTTTTGATAATGGATATAGAACATACAGAATATAAAATTCTTCCTTTATTATCAAGTAAAAGCATAAAAATGTTTTTCCATTACAGGATGGACCAAATTTTTTTACGCTAAAATTTGCTCAAGCTTTTCTAAAATAAAACCATTTTTGATCGTTCTGGCTTTATTTTCATCTATGGTCAATAGGAAAACGATTCATGTCAAAAAATCGAAAATTTTTTGTTCGTTTGTGCATTGAAACGAAAGGTCCCTTCGCTTCAATACGCAAACACGTTTAAAATTTAATTTTGTTTTGAAAATATCTCGTAAGGGTTAATGAATTAGAATTTACTTCCAACGCAAAACATGATCGACACATCATGAACTTTCTTATAAAAAATGTGTTCAAAACTGGACTGGTTCTTTAAGCTCGATTTTTGGAAAAAGAATTGTGCATACTGTAAAACTTCTAATATGTAAACGTAAAAATTCTCTTAAAAATCGAGCTTAAATCGGATTTCTTCGAACGAGCACTTTTTGGATAGCCCTGAGGATAGGGAATATGCTATATAAAGAGTTACAGGGTGCGTCAAAATTACTAGGACACTTGATTTTTTCACTTTTTTAACGATATTTTATTTTAAACGTTTGTTTTTATAGCTAAAAATGGAATTTAAAACATCTGAATTTCGACCCGCTATAATCTGAATGCATGAAGACGGAAAGGGGATGCGTGAAATTGCAAGAGATCTTGGTATAAGCCCGAACACCGTATCCCTGGCTGTTAAGATCTCTTGCAATTTCACGCATCCCCTTTCCGTTTTCATGCATTCGGATTATGGCGGGTCGAAATTCAGATGTTTTAAATTCCATTTTTAGCTATAAAAACAAACGTTTAAAATAAAATATTGTTAAAAAAGTGAAAAAATCAAGTGTCCTAGTAATTTTGACGCACCCTGTATTGAAACATATTTTATTTTCGTCGATATGGCCTTTTGAATTTTTTTTAAATTTTAAAAATTTTAAGCCTTACACTCAAAAATCCACCAAAAATCAAAATTAAGTCGATTTCCTTCGAGCGACCACTTTTTGGATAGCTAAGCGTATGAGGAACATTATGT
>OZJO01000290.1:7792-19503 GCA_900406225.1 Acrobeloides nanus
ATGCATCAAAAAGTTATATAAGGATCCAAGTTTCTTTTCGTTTCAATGTACACGTTGCCTGATTCAATAAAAAGTTTCGTGGTAGTCAGGGTGCGTTCAAGCATGTCAAAAAAGTTGTCAAAAAAATTTTCAAGTAATTTGTTTGATTTCGACAACATTTTGACAACTTTTTAACAACTTTTTTGACATGCTTGAACGCACCCTCACAAAAAAATTTCGACTATAAGAGTAAAGTCTAAGTGATCTTTCTTATCCTAATTGCCCTCTTAAGGGCTACTTTTTAACAAGAACCAAATGCTAATTTTTAAGCTGATTTTCAATTGTTCAATAACCTGGTATTTTAGCAAATGAGCAAATCTGAAAAGATGAACATGCTCCAGCAAGTGATAGCCGATAGGGCTAAAATTCGTGCACCTGTGGTATTATCACAAGTTCGCTTGCCTGGTGATTTGACCATTCAAGCAGAACCTTGGATAAGTGAATCCAACCAGAAAAGGACTACAATAGTCCCTCAAGTCAAAAAAATCACAATGCCGTCAAGATTGATCGAGACATTTGATTCTAAAAATGGCCAAAGGATTGGTCTTGAAAACGAAAGAAATGTATTTCAAAAAGAAATTGGTACGTTCAAGAATTTCGCGTTTCCATGTTTTGTCAATGCGCGCAATCGATGTCCCGCACAAAGTTACCCCTGGAGAGGTCATTTCCAAAGAAAAAAAGCTAAAAAAATTTTTTGGAAAAAATAACGTGGGATCGCTTAATCCCTAGTGCAGTCAAGTTTCGGTTTTATGGTACCCGGCGGAGGACATAACGACCACGCAGGGATGCCGGCGGGAAAATTTGGTATATAAAGAAATCGACTTGCTATATATATAAAATTTTTCNTTATAATTTATAATACAGTCAACTCTCGATACAGTCAAACCTCCGTTTTATAACACCCGGCGGAGGACATAACGACCACGCAGGGATGCCGGCGGGAAAATTTGGTATATAAAGAAATCGACTTGCTATATATATATAAATTTTTATCGCTGACATCCCTGTGTGGTTGCTGTCATAAAACGGAAGTTTGACTGTAGTATCTAAAAATATTTATTTTTAGATAATTCACAAATAATTACTGATGCTACAGAAACTCCTGAACCATCAACAACTTTAATACCGGAATTTTCAACAACTTTAATACCGGAAGTGAAAATTGAAGAAGATGAAAAATCAGCAGATGTTGTTTCTGAGATCCAAAACACTGGTGCAAAATCAAGTGAACAACTTCGAGAAATTTCCGTAAATTTGCGTCAAATGAAGGAAAAGTATGAAGCTATGAAATTGAAGTTCCTACGACGGTTACGTGAATTGAATGAAAGGAAAGTCAAGTTGGCTACAAGGCGACGGTTGAATTTAACGACCCAGGGGCCAAGTTCTGATTCATTTAATGGAATGAAAGTGGGCGTAGATGTCCAAGAACCTGCTATTAGCTTGGATAAGCACGAAGATTTAAGTGAATCACAAGAATTGTAAGCTTGAGGGTACACTCAACTCTCGATTTAGTGACCCTTGCCGAGAATTTTCTCGCCAACACGGTCACGCAGGGATGCATTGACATTCCTCTCTGAGGGTGTCACTAAATCGAGAGTTGACTGTATGCGTTTGACGTTAATTTGGAGAGGGGATAAACCAAATGAAAATTTTTATACCATTTCAGGTACGGAACAGGTGACCTACCCAAATTTTTTCAAAAATACCCTTCTAGGGATATTTTTATGCGTAGAATCCAAAAATCGCACTCAAAAATTCTGAAAACGCTTTCTTGGATATGAAAATGGCAAAACACGACCACGCAGGGATGCATGGCGGGAAAAATTTTTTTAAAAATCGAATTTTGGACAAAAATTTTTTGCGATGTTTGAATTCTACTCATAAAAAATACCCCTAAAACAGTATTTTTGAAAACTTTGGTAGATCACCTGTTCCGAACTATTACTCTGTTTCATTTTTAGTACTACACCAAGTCAATTCAAACCTATTTCAAAAAGCGAAATTTTGCAAAAATCGGAAAATTCTCATTCAATAAGTTCTTTCGCGGCTTCTGATGAAGATGAAAGCATACCAGTCTCTTCCAAAATTCTTCCCGATATTCAAGAACCTGATCAAACAGCGGAACAATCGACAAAAACTCCAAATACTTCATTTAACTTATTTGAGTCTTTTGAAAAACGACTTGAACAAGAAGCTAGAAATTCGTTGGAGGAAGGCCACAAAGCTGTAAATCAAATGAAGTTGAACATTATTAGACCATTGAAATCGCACGCTAAAGTGTATTCATCCAAGACTACTTCGGTTAAAAGTTCAGTAAAAGGGAATTCAAGAAAGGGACACTTTGCCAAGTATTATGGTATAAATTTGAAAAATTTTATTGTGCTATCAAACTCAGAAATATGCGAATTTTAAGCACAAACATAGATTGTTCATCCAGTCAACTCTCGATTTAGTGATCCCTCCCGAGAATTTTCCCGATAACACGACCACGCAGGGATGCATTGCAAAAGTATAAATACAGTTCAAACTCGATTTAGTGACACTCTCCTTCCAATTCGATTTAGTACCCCTCCCTGGGGTGTCACTAAATCGAGAGTTGATTGTAGTGATAATGGTGACAAATTTTCTCGGGATGATAAATTTGTCTCTTTTGTTACAATGAACAAAATATTTTCGTGCTCAAAATTCACATATTTCTGTCCGTTGACAAGAAAGATGGTCACTTTTGTATTTGATTTTTTCTATAGTCTGTTTCACGAGAACAGTTGAAAAAAGTTGGGACTCATAGTGCAGTTGATAAAGAAGCCGACCATCGGATCTAGTAAGTTAAGCAATGTTGAGCCCTTCAGGTTTGATCCCGCTAAGGCACTCTTAAAGGAGAGGGACCCAAAATAACGTAATTTTTTCTAAAAATGAATCCTATAGGGGTAATTTTATATGGGGAATCGATTGTGCGCATTCCCGAATCCTGAAAATGCTTCCTTGACCCTGATTCAGGGAAGGGATTATGTATAATAAAGCGAAAATGAACTAAAATTCGAATTTTCGCAGGGAAACCAACATTCCAGGGTTTTTCTAGGCAGGGAATCGATTGTGCATATTATCAAAACATGAAAATGCTTGCTTGACCCTGATTCTTAGCACCTAAGGGTTTAAGCGTCTAAACTCCTAGACGACTAGGGATCAGGGTCAAACAAGCATTTTCATGTGCACAATCGATTCCCTGCTTAGAAAAACCCTAGAAAGTTGGTTTCCCTGCAAAAATTCGAGCTTCGGAAACCGAACTTAGACGCTTCAGGCTCAATGTTGCTTAGCTTGCCAAATCGGACAGCTTCTCTCTATCAACGGCACTATGAAGCCTGCCAACTTTATTCGATCGTTCTCGTGAAACAGACTATAATAGGCCAGCAAAATATTCAAGAAGTAATACCACTTGTTCAAAAGCAAGACTTCGGAATTACTCCACTCAACGAATTTGAAGAGGTGACCCAACCTTCTCGTACTACAATTCATTCGCCTCATCTGCAAGCGAAACGTGTCTTTACTTCATCGCTATTTGGTCCAGGATTTAACATAAGATCTCTTAGATTGCATGCTAATGCTTATGCTACGCCGGCTGAAGTTGCTTTAGTAAAGCATCCGACTAGCAGAATTTTCTCGAAAGCACCCAAATCAAGTTTTGTACCGAAAGCAAAATCTCCCCCTCAATTGGATGAAACAAAAGAGTTTTCGCCGGAAACAAACGTGTTCGGTGTTGAAGAAACTACACAAGCTACAACAGAACCATATGAAGAATCTACACAAGCTACAACAGAACCATATGAAGAAACTACAGAAGAAACAGCAGATCCATATTTAAGAGATGGAGATGCCATTATAAAACCAAGGCATGAAGCTACAACAGATCCATATGGAGAACCTACACAAGAAACAGCAGAACTATATGAAGAAACTACACAAGCTACAACAGAAACATATGAAGAATCTACACAAGCTACAACAGAACCATATAAAAGAACTACACAAGAAACAGCACATCCATATATAGGAGATGCCATTACAAAAACCAGGCATGAAGGCAGATTAACTCCACTTAGTTATTTGAAGGGGGAATCTCTTTTAGGTATATATTTTGTAAATCTTATAGTAGAAATTTGTTGGATATAGTCGAAATTTTTTGTGGATACCACGAAACTTTCTATTGAATCAGGCAACGTGTACATTGAAACGAAAAGAAACGTGGGTCCTTATATAGAGACTTTCATGAACAAAAAATAATTTGCAAAATTGCTTGTCCCAAAAAGTGATTCTCATTTTTGCGAACAAAGTTCGTTTCAATGTTAATTATGTATTGTCATTTGGCAGTTAGTTGTAATCTCAAAAGGAAAAACTTTTTTTCTACGACTTTTTAAATTTTCCCCCCACTGAGGATTGAAAATTTAGATATTTTGGCACATCTTAAAAAAGAAAATAAATTTCAAGCGTTTCTCAATTAATAGCGCCATCGATTTTAATTTTTGTATTTTTATTTTTCTCTTTATTATACAGTCGAGTCTCGTTATAACGGCACCCCGATATAACAGCACCTCCCGGAAATTCGTTATAACGGCACCCCCCAAAAGTTTTCCCGCCAAACGACCACGCAGGGATGCCTAACGAAAACTCAAAAAACATAAAAGGTCAACCAATGTCTTCTTTTTCAAAAGTATCCGTTATAACGGCACCTCCCGAAAATTCGTTATAACGGCACCCCCCAGAGGGTGCCGTTATAACGAGACTCGACCGTAGCTTATTTTATTTTAAAAGGCACATCGTAAATAGACTGCTTGGCTCATTTGTTTTGCTCTCGCTTTCTATGCAGAAGGCTCAGGTTCGACTTCTAACTGAAGCAATTTATTTTTGCGTGTTTTATTATAGTAATAAAGGTGTTGACTCAAATTTCATGGTTTTTGTTAATTTTCTAATTTTTCACAAATTTTATGACTAAATGCCAAAACAAAAAATGTTATTACAATTGCCATATATGCTTTAAAAAAAGTTATTTTGGAGTAGATCGAACTTTTTAAAAACTCATGAAAGTCTCTATCCTTATATCGCTTTTTTGATGCATCCCTGCGTGGTCATATTGGCGGGAAATTTTCGTCACCGATTTTCCCGCCAATACGACCACACAGGGATGCATAAAAAAGTTATATAAGTATCCACTTTTCATTTTCGTTTCAATGTACACGTTGCCTGATTCAATAAAAAGTTATGTGGTAGCCGAAAAAATTTTTGACTATAACAAGTCGCATGCACAATCAAGCCATTCGGCTTGCAATATCCCAACTACTTTCTTTAGGGTCACATTTTAAACAAGAATCACATATTTGATCTTGATGTTTGGTTATTTAATCAATAAACTTACGTTCAAGTGTAGACTCGGTGTACCTTTCATAGAATATTTTTTTAGCAGATAACTAATTTGTTTATTTGATAATCTTTGCAAGGGTACTTGATAAGCTGGGTGTTGGTTATTGTTATCCTAAAAATTTATTATATATACTAATTTTTTGGTGCCACCCCATTTTCTCTTGAACATTTTGCCCCACGATCATACACTGATGGTCATAAAGAGATAGAACCACCCTAATTTTTGGGAGTTCCGGGGTCTAGAGCACTCAAGAAAAGTCGGGAACCTTATAAAACGATAATCCGCTTTTTTGTTTTCGAGGAAAAAGGTTGAGTCCCGAGTCCAAAAAATATAAAATTTGCCTGAAACTCGCAGAAAAACCCACTCGGAACTCAACTCTTTTCTTCGAAAAAAGTTAAGCCCACGGTCGAAAACATAACTCTAGACCCTGGAACTCCCAAAAATTAGAGTGGCTCTATCTTTATGAACGGCAGTGTATCCCCCATCAACTTTCAAAACGTAGTAGCGCCAATTTTTTAATGAATCTGTCATACCACGTAATCCTTGTCTAGTTTAAAACTATTCAAATTGATGGTTTGATTCGAAATATGCTCAAAGGATCGAACAGCTGAAGTTTTGATTTTGCTTCTTTGCCATAGTACCGTACCGCCGCCGTCGGATCTACCATCATCGTTGTCAACATATGTATCAAAATCAATACAACTTGATACTAAAAAATTAATACGTTGAAAAATGTCTTCTTTAGAAGATATATTCGGAGCTACTCCGGCTCTTATACCCCATTGTGGTCGAAAATTTTTTATTTTTCGAAATTTTCTCAAAAATGACCCTAGAACGATATCCATATCTTAAAAGATATCCTGAAATATCTTCTGCATATACCTGAAGCTGATTGCCATCCCCTGTGAAGAAAAGTTGTATAAAACAAGGTAAGCCTAATGTGAGTAATAGACATGGATTTTCGCTATCTGGCTTGCTTCATCTATGCACAAATGTGTCACATATGAAGCTAACCGGTTCAAATGCCTTTGTATCATAGAAACTGTTTCTATAACAACATTTAACTTGTAATTTTCAAAAACGACTGTCATAGCTTTCTTCTCGGTTCCCAAGGATAACTCTCCTGGTTTTCTTAGTCAAGGTAAACTTTTAGTCTTCTCTTATCTGCCTCGTTTATTTTACCATCATCATCAAGTTTCTTCAAGATCGATTCTAACTTAAAATCTTGCCAACTACCTTTCTCATAACTTGAAATCTTAAATTCAGCCACACCAGATTGCATAATCAAAGGTCTAGCATCATTGTGAAGATCATTTTCCAAAACTCCCTCAAGCAAGTTTACTGCTGCTATGGGGAGCAATCGACAAAATGATTCCACAATCTGGATTTTGTCCTATTCTCCATACATACTCAACTATCGTTACTGTTTTTCCAGAACCAGTTGGCGCCTGTTGGAATAAAATTGACAACTGACCTTCAGGGCCGCCACTAATTCGTTCGGAAATTTTTGACTTCACTAATTTATCACTGTTCGGACACATCACTAATAGGCGTTCGGACGCGTTCTGAAGCGTTCGGACGACTATTAGTGATGTTTCCGAACGCAATTAGTGAACTAAAGTCCGTTCGGGAGCCGTCCAACGTATTAGTGACCCTCACCAAGAACAAGCCAGATTGTGCTGGCTTGTTCTCTATCTAAACCAGTAGGTCTTGAGATTGGAAGGTCTCCACAATGCGAAGAAGGATAATTTTATAGAGAAACACGTTGGCGATGTTATTTTTGCGTAAAAACGTGCTCCATTTTTTGAAAAATCGAATTTTTGCATATTAGCTTTTTCGAAAGACGTACAGGGGTCAATTGTTGTACTTGATTAGTGTCAAGTGAGCAAAAATGAATGAAAAAGTTGACAGTGGGCACTTGACAAGTGATTAGTGACAAGTTCACTAAAAAACTGATAAGTTTGTCACTTGTCAGAAAAAGTGATTAAGCTAAAGAGCTTAATCACTTTTTTGACAAGTGATAAGTGACAAACTTGTCAGTTTTTTAGTGAACTTGTCACTAATCAAGTACAACAATCGACCCCAGGTTGTTTTTTTATTGCTCCCACATTTCAAAAGTTCGCCAAAAATCGAGTTTAAATCCGTTTCCATCGCCTGATAGCTCTAACTTTTAGTCTTTTCTTATCTGCCTCTTTTTCGAAAAATAAAATTTTTAGACCACGTTCAATGGGGTATAAGAGACCGAAGTAGCTCCATATATTCTTACGCTGCATTAAAAGTAAGCCCATCGAAACAATTTGAATAGCATGTCCCCTCTTGAAACCCATACTAAAAATTGAAATAGAATTTTATCTAAAAATCACGTAATCCATGAAATGGCCTCGAAAGTCATATAGCCACAATAAACGAACCTCAGCTGACGTAAAGGAAAAAAGTGTTTAAAACAAAGATAAATGCAATTCTAGCATAGAAAGTGATGAATAATAACGGTAAAAGTAATGACTCGCTATTTCGATTAAAATCTGTGGAAAATCATTGTCTTTGTCAAATAGTCGAGATTGCGGCGCGCCGATTCCTTCCAGTTTCCGTCAACAACGGGAATCCGTTCGATTCCCGAGAAAACCGGACGAACAAATGATGGAGTTTACGCTTGGTGACCGACCTCGGGTGAATCCATCATTATAGGTATTTATTCACGGAGAAATACTATGCCCTACGGCGACCACTAGGAAGCCGTAAAAAAGATGATGAATGAAAAATTCCTTCTCGTTTTGTCGGTAAAAGCGAAAGTTCTCCAGCCGACTGACCTGCATAATTGAGCGAGTTTTGTGTAGGATTTTTTGAATGGTCATTGCCAACAAATGAAATTATGCGTTTGTAAGGAATTGTCAAGATAAAATTTCCGTTAAAAATATTACAGGGTGAGCCAAAAAAAAAAATCGTACAAGGTGGACTTGAAAACTTGAATTTTGCCGTTTTTGGGTTAATATTCAACTAGAAAATACACTACTAGAACCATCGGATGGGAACTCGAAAATATTGGGTTGTTCCAAAAGTTTTTACACTTCACATTACACTCGACACTTTTCACTTTTTTCAATTGAAAAAAGTGAAAAGTGAAGTATAAAAACTTTTGGAACAACTTTTGGAACAAGTATAAAAATCAATCCCGATCTCGAAAACACTAGTGGAGTTGTGTATTGGGTTGTTCCAAAAGTTTTTACACTTCACATTACACTCGACACTTTTCACTTTTTTCAATTGAAAAAAGTGAAAAGTGAAGTATAAAAACTTTTAGAACAACCCAATACACAACTCCACTAGTGTTTTCGAGATCGGGATTGATTCATTAAGGCCGTGTGGTGTAGTGGTTAGCACAGCAGACTATGGCTGTAGATGACCGAGGCAATTTTTTTAGTTTTTTCAAAAAATTTCAAAAGTCATCTTAGTCCCCCCCCTTATGTTTTTTTCGCGCCGACAAGAGCGAAATTTTTTTTTGTTGAAAATCACATTCATTTCTTGAGCAAAAATTCGATTTTTGAGAAAAAATTGAATTTTTGTGCAAAAATTTCGATTTTTGAACAAAAAATTCAAATTTTGAGCAAAAATTCGATTTTGAGAAAAAACTCGGGTCGTATTTTGGCGGGAAAATCCTGTTAATTTTCCTGCCAAAAATGACCACGCAGGGATGCATGGGGGAGGTATTTGTTCATTTTTCGAGAAAATCGAATTTTAACCATTTTTCTGCGGTTTTCAGGTTGCGGGAGTGCGCGAAATCGATTTTTCGCATAAAATTACCCCTAAATGAGTAATTTCCGGAAAATAAAATTTTTTTTGACGAGTTTAGCCAACGTTAAGTGGCAGCAATCAGAGGAAAACTAGCTCCGAATCTATTACTAAGCGCTTGATTTTTCATATGATAAAAAGAAGTAGAAGAAGCAGCAGAAGAAGTAGCAGCAGCAGAAGGAAGAAGGTAGAAGCAGCAGTAGTGAAGAAGCAACAGCAGAAGTAGAAGCAGAAGGAAAAAAGAAGTAGAAGCAGTGATGCTCAAGTTACACAAGGTGACCTTGTTACTGGTCAGAAATGTGCGAATTTTGAGCAAGATATAATTGATTCTTAGTGACAAATTTGTCACCTAAATGAAAAATTGTCACGAATAAATTATATCGTGCTCAAAATTATTTCTGGTGACAAGGTTTGTAACTTGGGCATCACAAATAAGGATATTTTATACGATTATAGCAGCTCCAAAACACATTCCGAGCATTTAAACATATGCGCGCTTCGCTAGATCTCTCATGTTCGAGGTCAGTTAGGGATTATTTTTAAAAGCAATTCGGGAACTTCGCTCAATTAACTTAAATGCCAAGATCGATTATCGGACGAATATTCACTTCGAACATTCAAAATTTTTCAGTTTTCCATCTATTATTATTACATTCTGGTCATTTTATGAACAATAAAGTTAACACAGGATGAGCAAAAGACCGTACTTTTTGCATTTTTTAGCGAAAAATGTTCAAAAATCACCTATAAGGGGGTATTTTCATGCGAGAAAGCGTGCAATCGACAAATTTTTTTGAAAAATCGATTTTTTTTCATCAAAAATCTTCCCTCTCTGGCCAATTCGACCACTTCCCGTAGTTAAAATTCAAAAATTTCTTCGGATTCTTGTCCCCCATACTTGAAAACCCTGAGTACAAAAAATCAGCCGATTTGGAGAAATTTGTGAAAGAAATACCCCTTGGTCCCCCAAGGCAAAGAATGAAAAAATTTTCGAGTTTTGAACAATTTTTTTGTCGCTGCACTCGATTGGAGTATGAGAAACAATTGTAGAACGGCAACGTAGATTTTGAGTTTGAAACGGACAAACAGACAAAATTAGTCGTCTTAATTACAGACGTATTTAAAAAAACCGGAATTTGAGCGATTTTTCATGCTTTCTCGACCCGAAATTTTTTTCAAAAATGATACTTTAGGGCTAATTTTATGCGGGGAATCGATTGCGCGCATTCCCGAAGCTTGAAAATGCTTCCTTGGCCCTAATTCAGGGAAATAGATGTGAATATTGAAGCGAAAATCGACCATGTACTAATTTTCCTGAATCAGAGTCAGGAAATCATTTTCAATTTTTATGCAGGGAAATCAAAAATTTTTTACTTTTTGCAAATTTTTCGATTTTTATCTTGTGCAAAAAAATTTCAAGCGGGATTCAAACCCGCGATCTTTGTAACCAATAAGCCGCTGCTTTATCACTGCACCACCGAGGAATGTTAATGGAGAAATGTCTTTTCAAACCAAGTACTAGTATAAAAAGGTCAAAAAATCTATATTTTCCCTGAATCAGGGTCAAGGAAGCATTTTCACGCTTCGGGAAGGCATGCAATCGAATTTTCGCATGATTTTACCCTATATAGGCTGTTCTGACAAATAATTTTTTTTTGAGAATAGTCCCTTCTTTGTACCCCCTTTAAGAGAAAATTAAGTGTAGAACTTTTCAAATATTTTAAAAAGAAACAAAAATTGGTAAAACAACAATTAAAAAAAAACGTCAATAAATACAACATATTGGCAAGGGAGGCGTTAGGATTCAGTATAGCCTAGTGGATAGCATACAGACTTCGAATTTGAAGACCCGAATGGTTCAATCCCGCTCGGAACCAAGTCTTTTTGAATCGTTTCAAATTGATGAAAGTTTTTGCCTAAGTGTAATTTTATGCGAAAAACACGATGGTGATATTATTTTTTTCGTGAAAATTTTTGTAAAAAATAGAAAAATCAATTTTTTACCTATTTCTTGAAGAACATCAAGATTTAAGTAAAAATAGGTAAAAAAATTGATTTTTCTATTTTTTACAAAAAAATTTCCATCAATTTTGGACGATGCAAAAAGAGATTTGGCTCCGAGCGGGATTGAACCCTAGGGTCTTCAAACTCGAAGTCTGTGATGCTATCCACTAGACTAAAATCTATTTCCAGCCACAATCGCAAAAAAGTTCCCCGACCCCTGTAAAGAGCGATCCCGTCCGATCTGGCAAGTTAAGCAACATGGGCCCGCTGGTTCGATCCCCGAGGGTGAATTTTGAGAATTTAAAAAAAATTTTTATCAGACCCCCTAAATTCGACCTCTTAGAATTTTTGCCTATTTTTATTTTCCTTGAAAAATTTTTTTCTGGGCCGTAAATTGACTTTAAAATATCATTTACAAATGAAATCTTGAATTATGATAATTCTATCATAATTTGTAATCTCATTCAAT
>OZJO01000291.1:0-10236 GCA_900406225.1 Acrobeloides nanus
CGCTCGTAACTATTGTGAACTTCAGTCTTCTTTTTCTTCTTGTTTCGCGCGCAAAACACATGAGATCCATTATAGGACGAGTCCACTTTTGGGGAAGTGTAATACCATGATACCATGTGATAGAGCAGAAAATTTGGAGCATTTTTTCCTTTTACGGCACTACTTGAAAATCTAACGATTAAAAGTTATGAGCGAAACAAAAAAATTTCAAATGAGTTTGAACATTGAAACGATGAGCCTGCACTTGAAATTAATTTTTGAATTTGGTTAAAATATAAAAAATTATTAGGTTTATTTAAAGATGGCATTCTTTATAGCTCAACTAGACAAACAAAATGACACCAAAATTATCCAATTTGAAAATTGTTTTGGGTTATTGAAACGAAAATTCTGATTCATGTTTTCGTTTCAATAACCCAAAACAATTTTCAAATTGGATAATTTTGGTGTCATTTTGTTCGTCTAGTTGAGCCATCTTTAAATAAACCTAATAATTTTTTATATTTTAACCAAACTCAAAAATTAATTTCAAGTGCAGGCTCTTCGTTTCAATGTTCAAACTCGTTTGAAAATTTTTTACAATTTTGTTCGATCATAAATTTTAGTCGTTAAATTTCATGTAGTGTCGTAAAAACAAAAAATGCTCGCTCACATGGCATCATTTCCACAAAAGTAAATTGGTCCTTTAAGTAGTCTTAATGAAAAAGAAGATTTTTTTATAAGCTTTTTTCACAAATTTGTTTCATGAGCTTATATATATGTTACCGTTTTATATGAAAATCAGTTTTATCTGAAAGAATTTACGTTTTATTTTGGCTTAGGAAGGCCTAGGCCTAAGTCAAGATAAAACGTAAATTCTTTCAGATAAAACGGTAACATATATAAGCTTTGACGTTGTAATTATAAATATGAAAAATGTAACAAGTTGTGAGAAAGAACTCCTCTTATTTGACTATTTTCCCTAGGTAAAAATAACAGAAAAATATGAAGCATGGCTTCTGAACCCTAAGCTTTTCAATAAAAACACGGCAGAGTAAACTGTGTAACAAAGTGAGACACCCGAAAAAACGATAAAACGCTTATTTGCATTGCTATAATAACATGTTTACAAAAGAATCATCGCGATTTATAACGGAGAAACTGTTTTCGATTTTGTGCATTGTTTCTACGCTCGAAAAAGCGTCGTTTTTTGTATGAGCATGAGTTGCGCAACAATTTTTTTAGCATTTGTGTATTGTATTCACATCTCCGTATATCATCAAACGTCTATTTTAGATTGCACTAATCCAACTGGTTTTATTTTTTTAGCATGTCTCGCTCGATAAAGCTTATGTTTTTCAAAGGTTACGGGGTGAAAGAAAATTTTGATTTTTTAAAAATTAAATAACGTGCAAAAAATTCCAAAATTTTGATGTTTGTTTCATTTTCGAGTTGCGCATTTTAAGTCAAATATTACAAGAGATTGAATGCAATTATTTATTTAAATTTTTCATATTTTGTTTCCACTTCCTAGCCTTAAATTCACATTTGATGTAAAAGTGACTCAATTGACCTTCATTGTCTCAAACGCCGACAATTGATCTAGACGAATTTTTCATTTATATAAAATTAATGTTTTGTGTTTTATATCCTAATACAGTTGAACCTCGATTTAGTGCCCCCTCAGGGACCGATTCTAGGAGGCACTAAATCGAGATTTTTCCGCCGGGGTTGAACTTAAAGGATCAGTCCATTTTTAGAGAGTTGATGATATGTGATAGAGCACAAAATTTGGAGCATTTTTTGCTTTTACGGCACTACTTGAAAATCTAACCGTAAAAAGTTGTGAGCGAAACAAAAAAAATTCAAACGAGTTTGAACATTAAAACGAAGAACTTGTAGATCAATCAGATTGTTTATTGAAACGATTTAATAAATTCTTGAATATTTAGAAAAAATAAATACAATATTTTTTATAACTCGACGAGACGAATAAAACGACACCAAAATTATCGAATTTGAACAATGTTTTGGGTTATTGAAAAAAAATTTCTGATTCATGGTTTTCGTTTTAATAACCCAAATCATTTTTCAAATTCGATAATTTTGATGCCATTTTATTTGTCTCGCCGAGTTATAAAAAATGCTGCATTTATTTTTTCGCAAATGTTCAAGGATTATGAATTTTATAATGATTTATTAAATCGTTTCAATAAACAATCTTATTGATCAACAAGCTCTTCGTTTTAATTTTCAAACTCGTTTGAAAATTTTTTGTTTCGCCCATAACTTTTTACTATTAGATTTTCAAATAGTGCCATAAAAGCGAAAAATGCTCTAAATTTTATGCTCTTTCACATGGCATCAGCTCTCCAAAAGTGGACTGTATTAGTTATTACTAATACTTTTTTATTAATCCCTGCTATAACTAATCTTTTTTTGAAAATTTTTTTTTGCCGATTTTGATGATGTTGGTGTCAATCGTCTTCTATCATCATCCCCTACAACTTTTGCAAAGGCATTCCGTACCAGTTTTTGAACATTTTTTAAGTTTTATTCAAAATAGGATTTATTTATAGTGTTGTCTTAAGCAAACATGGAACAATGGAGACCAATTCCGCGTTACATTATATGCACATTAAGCCATGTGTATCATAAGCATACAATTTTTCCCTTTTGAGTATTCTTTTATTTTTCAGCACAAAAATTTTTTGAGGGTGATACTTTTTATACTAGTTGGAAAATAAATCCTTGATGGGTATAAACAAACTATATGTGGATCTTGAGTGGAAATTATTTTTTAAAATTTTCAAAACGCTTCCCTGGTTCAAGGAAAGCGTATGGTGTATTGAAGCGAAAAGTTGAAAACGACCCTTTCGGGGTAAAAACATGCGGGGAATCCGAATTTGACATTCATAAGATTCCTTGGATTCAAAAAAAGGCTGTATATCGACGCGAAAATTCGAGAAAATCATTTGTTAATTAGATTCAATCATTGGTTAAATATAATATCTCAAAAAAGTTTGAGCTTTAAAGTTGTTTTTAGACCAAAATATGTTATTTTCTCGAATTTTCGAGTCGATATACAGCTTTTCTTGAATCCGAGGAATTTTATAAATGTCAAATTCAGATTCCCCGCACATTTTTACCCCAAAAGGGGTCGTTTTTAGGCAAAAATGCGATTTTTGCGACTTTTTGCTTCAATACACAATACGCCTTTCCTGAATCAAGGAAGTATTTTTTCGCTTCGAAAATTTCAAATTCGGATTCCCTACATGTTTTTACCCCTAGAGGGGTCTTTCCAAAAAAAATTTTTTGAAAAAATTTTCACGTGGGTGGCCCCACCCCTATTGTGTAGTAGTTCCGTAATTTGTTTATGTGATGAGTTGAACCATCGGAATAGGTTGAATTAATTTATGATAATCAAAAAACGGTTCACTTCAAACCTTTTCTGGCCGAGTCGTTCAATCATGTCAATGATCGATCGTTATTTTTTCACGTGCTTTCGATCGAGTAGCGCGGTTAGTGTTATAGATAGACATGTCGATGCTAAAGGTTGCTTAACACTCCAAAAATAACTAAGCAGGAAAAATTCTCCCAGACTAACACTTTGCGTCTTTCCGCTAATGAAATTAACGATTAGATAATAAAATTATATATTGATTTGCGTGATTTGTTGCAATAGAGAAACCCGTGTTGAACGTGATCACTTCGATAATTTTTTTGCTGTTCCGCGTTTTCCGAGTTTGGAGATTACGTAACGTATCAACAACATGTTTAGACGATCAACAACAGAAAGAGAGGAGACGGGTTTCCAAAAATGTATGAAGGCTGGTTTAGTGCTTTCCGGCAAGACTTTGCACCAACTAGTTATGATCCAATCACACAACCCATCGGCATCAACATTCGGGTGTGTTTTTTTTATATTTTCAAGTTCAAGGTTAAGGTAGCATAAATGGTTATGCAGGCTCTTCCCGGACTTTTAAGCATCGTTTCGTAAACAAAATTCTCAAAATTTGTAGCTACTACAGAATAGGGGGGGGGGCCACACACGTGAAAAAATTTTCAAAATTTTTTCATGAAATGACCTCTCTGGGGTGAAAACATGCGGGGAATCCGAATTTGACATTTTCGAAGCGAAAAAACGCTTCCCTGATCCAGGGAAGGCTTGTGTATTGAAGCGAAAAGTCGCAAAAATGCGATTTTTCGACTTTTCGCTTTAATACGCAGGCCTTCTCTGAATCAGGAAGCATTTTTTGCTTCGTAAATGTCAAATTCAGATTTCCCACATGTTTTTTTACCTTAGAGGGGTCATTTCCAGAAAAAAATTTTGAAAAATTTTCCACTTGGGTGCCCCCTATTGTGTAGTAGCTCCCAATTTTTCTACGAATAACAATTTAGATACTATGCATTCAATTTGATCATGCCTTGCGCTTTGATCATGATATTGGTTGTGCTTGGATTCACATTGAGTCCGGACTCCGGAGAAAAAGTCGGCCTACAAATCTCGGTTTCTTTAGCCATTTGTATTTTCATGACCATCATTTCGGAAATGACCCCGAGAACTTCTGAAGCGGTTCCGCTTTTAGGTATGTAAAAAAAGAGAAACGTATAATATGTATCATTTTAGGCATATTTTTCCAAAGTTGTATGGTGATTTCTGTCGGAGCGACTGCGTTTACTGGTCAGATTTGATGTTAAAAAATATTTTTTGTACCAAAAAAATTTAGTATATGTTNAACGCAGTTCTACCCTGATTTTCAGGGTCAAACTTAATTTTTCATGCTCCGAAAATGCGCGCAATCGATTTTTCGCCTAGAAATTACCCTAAAAAAAGTCGATTTTTAGAAGAAAATCGGAAAATTTCTCGTCGGAAGTTTTATCCCTAGTCATTGACTCTCTTGATCGCCAGTAGCTCCCAAATTCGATATTTGAGCAAAAATTCGAATTTTTACCCAAAAATCGCATTTTTTCTCAAACATTGAATTTTACCCCCTCCCCAACATGATAACATAATATAGGCCCCATTACACGTTTATAGTAGTAGAATTATCTTTCGTAACCTATATCTTAACAAATTTGAGTTGAAAATATACTTATACCATATTTGGCTAAACTGACCGAGCTCTCTTGTTTAGGCCAGAACCGTGCTACTTGAATGGATGCCCTTTCTCTTACTTGTCAAAAGACCTCAAATTAAAGTCAATATCAAAGAGTTACGAGCAAGTTTCAGAGAACGGAAGAAATTGAAAGCAGAGGTTTCTTTTTTTTCCTCAAAAAACTGTCAAAATTGAACAAAAATGGCCTGTTTCACCGAATGTCGAAGAAAAGTTCGGCCACAGATTTCCTGTCTGCGTATGCTCCAACCTGCATATTGAACTGGATATATCTGGTGAGAAACTTTTGCGCACCGAACATTTGCGCCCCGACATTTGCGTTCCGACAGTTGCGCATCGACATTTTCAATTTATATAAAAAGCCATTTTTAAAGGACCAGTCCAGTAATTTACAATCTTATGAAAAATGATATATTCGAAAAGATCGTGAAAAATGGAGCATTTTTTTACGGCATGTTCTGAATCGTTGTAGTTTTCGAGATAATTGCGTTTGAAATTTTGAATTTGTTACAAGCTCTTCGTTGTAATACACAAACTTTTTTGAATTTTTAAATCGATTTTTTTATTTTCATAAAATGAACATTGTAGCAATTTTTTATAGCTAAATGAGACAAACAAAATGACGCGAAAATTATCCAATTTGAAATTTGTTTTGGGTTATTGAAACGAAAACGATGAATCAGGGTTTTCGTTTCAATAACCCAAAACAATGTTCAAATTGGATAGTTTTGGTGTCATTTTGTTCGTCTCATTTAGCTATAAAAACTGCTACAATGTTCATTTTATGAAAATTTAAAAAATCGATTTTTCCGCAAAAAATTCAAAAAAGTTTGTGTATTACAACGAAGAGCTTGTAACAAATTCAAAATTTCAAACGCAATTATCTCGAAAACTACAACGATTCAGAACATGCCGTAAAAACAAAAAATGCTTCATTTTTCATGAACTTTCCGAATATATCATTTTTTCATATGGTTGTAAATTACTGGACTGGTCCTTTAAGGGCGCAAATGTCCAGTGCGTAGTGTCGGAGCGAAAAAGTCTGGTGCGCAAAAGTCTCTCACCCGGTATATCACACTCACATTGTCAGACACACACGAAATTTATGACCGAACTTTTTGAAAAACATTCGGCGAAAAACGGATTATAGCAAAAGGAAAGTGGCTACACCATAGTGACTGCTCTAAAGGGAGCTTTTATTGACAACTTCGAATCGGCCATCGCCCAACTTCAATCCAGTGATACGGATAAAGATAAGGCTGCATTGGAAAGATTAAAAACATTGGATGGGATTCATAAGCAGATTAAGGTATGTTAATCATTATTGGATGAATAACACTAGAGGGTCTTTTTAGAAAATTCGAGAAACTAATGACGAATCAATGGAAGAGAATCGAATACGTTATGGTATAATTTTTAAACGCTTCCCTGATTCAGGGAAGGCTAGTGTATTGAAACAAAAATCACATTTTACGACTTTTCGTTTCAATACACAGGCCTTTCCTGAATCAGGGAAGCATTTTTTCGCTTCGAAATTGTCAAATTCGGATTTCCCACCTGTTTTTACTCCTAGAAGTGTCATTTTCAGGAAAAAAATTTTTCGAAAAATTTTCACGTGGGTGGCCCCCCTCCCATTGTGTAGTAGCTTCAAATTTTTTACACCATCATTCCTCCAACGTCCTATACACATTCATAAAAAACTTTAGAATGGCAATTTGCCGCCATCGTCATCGACCGGGTTGGACTTGTACTATTTTTCTTGCTCTTACTTGTTACCACATTTGCCATGGTCTTCCGTGCGCCATATCTTGTAGCATAAAGTCTGTTTTACGGAGAGTTTCCAAAAAGCATGGCCTAGTGGATAGCAGCACGGACTTCTAGTTTGAAGACCCGGGTTCAATCCCCGCTCGGAGCTAAATCTTTTTGCATCGTCCAAAATTGATGAAATTTTTTTGCCTAGGGGTAATTTTATGCGAAAAACAAATTTTCTAAACAACTTTTCTAAATTTCCTAAAATAGGTTAAACACGTTGACTTTTCTATTTTTTACAAAAATTTTCATGAAAAACTAATATCACCATCGTGTTTTTCGCATAAAATTACCCCTAGGCAAAAAAATTTCATCAATTTTGGACGATGCAAAAAGATTTGGCTCCGAGCGGGGATTGAACCCGGGTCTTCAAACTCGAAGTCTGTGATGCTATCCACTAGGCTATGCTTTTTGAAACAGATCATTTTTTGTTATCGTTTTTAAAATGCAATAAATATTCGAAACAAACATTTTCTAGACCAATTTTTTAATTTCTTACACAAAATGATGAGGTGTTTTTCAAAGCTACCGCTAATGTCCAATCAACCTTTTATCGATATCCATCATTTTCGCGGGCCGTCTGAGCACCAAAGAAGATGGATGACTAGGCCTTTCCTGAGGGATGAACGATCAGATCCCAAGAAATTTTCGATGCAAGTGCATGAGGGTGGTAAAACCACAATGAATCAGTCCGATCTTTGTTGATGGCTGTAATCCAAATGTTTGCTTTCATAAATCTTACGTTTTTTTTTGACGTTTGCCAACAGATAACAGACTTTTATGAAGATGTTGAAAAATTTTTTTGAAAATCTCCAGAGCCGCAAAAGTTGTGTTGGACTACTGGGTGTTGAACCTTCACTCTTGGTTTCTGCTTTTTGTTTTTTGTCGACGCTTAACCCACTGCTCTATTGCAGCCAACGAATGTTTGACTTCGAAAACTTCAGCTTTTTCTCTTGTACTCTCCGCGAATTTACGGGTTATTTTCCTTTCACCGCGCATAGAAAATTTAAAAATTTTCGATTTTCGCTTCAATACACACACTTCGATTTCCTGGTTCAGGGTCGATTATCAAATTTGCGCTCCTCCAAATCATTTTTAGGCAGGAAATTTAAGAATTTTCGATTTTCGCTTCAATACATACACTTCGATTCCCTGGTTCAGGGTCGATTATCAAGTTTGCGCTCCTCCAAATCATTTTCAGGCAGAAAATTTAACATTTTTCGATTTTCGCTTTAATACAGACACTCCGCTTCCCTGATTCAGAGTCGATCATCAAATTTGCACCCCTTCAAATCATTTTCAGGCAGAAAATTTAAGAATTTTCGATTTTCGCTTCAATACATACACTTCGATTCCCTGGTTCAGGATCGATTATCAAATTTGCGCTCCTCCAAATCATTTTCAGGCAGAAAATTTAAAATTTTTCGATTTTCGCTTTAATACACACACTCCGCTTCCCTGATTCAGAGTCGATCATCAAATGGTTGTACTTTTGAGAATTTTTATCATCTGTTTATTTCCATAAAGTATCGCTTACATAAAACGACTCATGTTTAATTCATATTTTCTTTCCCTATTCTGTCTTTGAAAATTTGAAATTCCAGATCAAAGAAGGCGAAAGGTGCTCAAATTTATAGTCTTGTTCAGGCGTTTCCGTGAGGAAAAAAGTATCTCTTTTTGCTGATATTCGAAAGATTCATGAAAAATGAAGCATTTTTGTTTTTACTTCATCTTCTGAATCGTTGTAGTTTTTAAGAGAATTGCGTTTAAAATTTTGAATTTATGTACAAGCTCTTCGTTGTAATACACAAACTTTTTTGAATTTGTTTGCGGGAAATTCGATTTTTCGCCAATTTGTAAAAATACGACTGCGCCGAACACGCCAAAGGGTCCCAATTAGGCTTAGGCCTAAGCCTAAGGCCTAAGCCTAAGGCCTAAGCCTAAGGCCTAAGCCTAAGCCTAAGGCCTAAGGCCTAATCCTAAGCCTAGGCCTAAGCCTAGGTTTAAGCTTAGGCCTAGGCCTAAGCTTAGGCTTAGGACTAGACTTAGGCCTAGGCTTAGGCTTAGGCCTAAGCCTAATTGGGACCCTTTGGCGTGTTCGGTGCCTCGTTTGGCGCAGTCGTACTTTTACAAATTGCCGATTTTTCTTCAAAAATTCGATTTTTTGATAGTTTTTTTCCTGAATCAATCAAATCTGTATATTGAGAAGAAAATAATTCAAAATTTGAAAAATTCATGAAAAATGGAGCATTTTTTGTTTTTACGACAAGTTCTGAATCGCTAACGGTTTCAAGAAACCGTTAGCGATTCAGAGTGTGAAGTTAGCGAAAATTGAAATCTGCGTATTACAACGAAAACATGTACGTGCATGTTTCTACTATAATTTGTAACTTGCATCAATTAAAAGTTGTTTATTGAACCAGATAATTTTGAATAATCACTTGAATAAACAACTTTTAATTTATGCAAATGTTAGTAGAAACATGCACGTACATGTTTTCGTTTTCCCCATAGCGGAGTGGCTAACGCGCTCGGCCTTCACCCAAAAGGCTTCGGGTTCGATCCCGCGCCAAAAAATCATTTTTTTTATTTTGTTGTCAAAAGTCATGAAAATTTTTGCATATTCATATTTTATGCGGGGAACACGATGGTGCTATTATTTTTCCATGAAAACTTTTGGAAAAAATCGAAAAATATCTTTTTTGAGATTTTTCGATGTTTCCAATTTTTCTAAAAATCTTCATGGAAAAATAATAGCGCCATCGTGTTCCCCAAATAAAAATATGGATATGCAAAAATTTTCATAAATTTTGACAACTAAAGTAAAAAAATGACTTTTTGGAGCGGGATCGAACTCGCGCTTTTTGAGTGAAGACCGAGCGCTTTAGCCACTCGGCCATATGCATAATTTTGTTTCGATCATAACTTTTTACCGTTAGATTTTCAAGTAGTGCCGTAAAAGTAAAAAATGCTCCAAATTTTGTGCTCTATCACATGGTATCATTTCCCCAAAAGTAGACTGGTGCTTTGAACCTCTCGAAATGCGTAAATAGGAAAACATAATTCTTCTTCCAATAGAACTCTATCATAGCTTAAAGCCTATCCCATTGACAATTTGCATTATGGGTTGATTCATTTATGTAGACTGAGCCATTTTCCCTGCTCCTAATTCCACGACCTAAAAAGGAACGACTTGGATGAGGCAATTTATGGTAGTGGTAGCCCTTTAGGTCATTAGGAAATGCATTTTATCCTTTTTTGCTTCCTCTTTCAATATTGTTTTGTTGGCGCAGTTGGATAGAGTACCTTTTCTTTAATCTAAAGGTACAGG
>OZJO01000291.1:10336-24091 GCA_900406225.1 Acrobeloides nanus
CGGCAAGACTTTGCACCAACTAGTTATGATCCAATCACACAACCCATCGGCATCAACATTCGGGTGTGTTTTTTTTAATATTTTCAAGTTCAAGGTTAAGGTAGCATAAATGGTTATGCAGGCTCTTCCCTGACTTTTAAGCATCGTTTCGTAAACAAAATTCTCAAAATTTGTAGCTACTACAGAATAGGGGGGGGGAGGCCACCCACGTGAAAAAATTTTCAAAAATTTTTCTGGAAATGACCTCTCTGGGGTAAAAACATGCGGGGAATCCGAATTTGACATTTTCGAAGCGAAAAAACGCTTCCTGATTCAAGGAAGACCTATGTATTGAAGCGAAAAGTCGCAAAAATGCGATTTTTGCGACTTTTCGCTTCAATACATAGGTCTTCCTTGAATCAGAGAAGCGTTTTTTCACTAGTGTTTCTAAGCGAAACATGTTGTTACCCCTAGAAGGGTCATTTCCAGAAAATTTTTTTCACGTGGGTGGCACTCCCCCCCCCCCCCCCCCCCCGATTTCTGGATCGAGATTTAGTAGAATAAAGATTGATGAGATATTTTACGAACAACTCAATAAATTTTTAGACCCTAATGACATTCCTGCTATTCATTTTACCTTATATTGCCTTCTTAATTATATTACCTGGTATTAGAGAAAAAAGGATCATCAGTTTAGTTACAATAACCCATCANTAGTAAATTTTTAGACCCTAATGACATTCCTGCTATTCATTTTACCTTATATTGCCTTCTTAATTATATTACCTGGTATTAGAGAAAAAAGGATCATCAGTTTAGTTACAATAACCCATCAACTTGGCGTTGGATCGCTTTTAATGGGTAAGAAAATGATACTTTTTAAGTTTTTTTCGACATAATGCATCTGATCAATAACATAAAGTTCGTTTATGCAACAAAAAATCTGGTAAACTTTGTTTCATAGCGAATTACAAAAGCGAGGAGCACAATTACAAAAGTGAGGAGCACATGGCCGAATGGCTAAGACACTGGACATTCATGTTATTGATGCGGGTTCGATCTCACTAGGGTCGAAATTTTTATTTTAGCGAATCATAAAAAGTTGTAAAAGCAACCCCCTTAAGATTATAGTCCATTTCAGCTAGAGTCAGAAAAAAATTGAGGTAGCATAGTGTAGTGGAAAAGGAAGCCGCCAGTTCGATCTGATTTGTGTATTACAACGAAAACATGAACAATTTCAAACGCAACTTTTTTTATATAAAAATGGCAACTCTTTTCCCACTGAACTGGTTCTTTAAGGTGATTGCTTGTACAACTTTTTATAATTCGCTAAAATAAAATTTTCGACCCTGGTGGGATCGAACCCGCGCCACATGAATGGCCAGTGTCCTAGCCATTCGGCCATACGTATCCTGCTTCTCGCCATGAAACAGAGCTTAAAAATATGTAAAAGTTATGTGTGCTTGTATGGTCTTTTATGGTCGTGTTGATTTTGATGTATAGCCATAAGCAAATTGGCGTACAATTGTCTGTTGTCATTGATTGTTGTTCTTTTTACAATAAAAAAGGAGAATAGTGGGTGGAACAGTCAACTTTCTCTTCGATGCCTCGGCCCTGTTTTTGGGGCTTCAGAAGAGAAACCGGTATTGCTATAGACTTCGATCGTTTCTTCGGCATCGATTTATGTTTATAAAAAACGGAGGAATGAGAAAATTCCATTTTTATGACGCAAGCAAGTCATTCGCCTAATGCAAGAGTCTCATTTAAAGGCGTGTTAAAGACAAAATTTCGAAATGAAAAAAAAATGTTTTCGGCATTTCAAACGTGACTAATTAGAGGAATTTGGAAATTTGGAGCTACTGCACAATAGGGGGACACACCCACGTGAAAAACTTTTCGAAAATTTTTTCTAGAAATGATACCTCTAGGGATAAAAACATGCGGGGAATCCGAATTTGATATTTTCGAAGCGAAAAAACACTTCCCTGATTCAGGGAAGGCCTGTGTATTGAAGCGAAAAGTCGAAAAATCGCATTCAAAATCGCTTTTTTGCGACTTTTTGCTTCACTACACTGTTAGCCTTCGATCGTTATACGCCTTCCCTGAATCAGGGAAACATTTTCGCTTCGTAAATGTCAAATTCGGATTCCTCGCATGTTTTTACCCATAGAGGTATCATTTTCAGAAAAAAATTTTCGAAAATTTTTTCACGTGGGTAGCCCCCCTCTATTGTGTAGTAGCTCAGGAAATTTTTTGAAAATTCAATAAAATTATTTAAAAAAATACTAGCTATCAACAATAGAGATGCCATTTTTGAAATCTGTGTATTACAACGAAAACATGAATTAAAAATTGAGTAGGGCACGGCATCCGAAAATGAGAAAAAACGGTTCGACGTAGGAAATTCATGTAGGGCATGGTTTATTCCGGTTTCAGTTCGGTTTAAAGGACTAGTCACTCGTTTGAAGTTGGCGATTTTTGAAAAATCTGTGTATTACAACGAAAACATGAACGCAGAGAAAATTTGGCATAGACAAGAACGGGATGGAATGATTGTTCAAACAACACATGAACGTGATGACCAAGAACGGGACAACAATTATGCTTGTAATTTCTTTCATCGCCCCGTTTTTGTATTCCATTCGTATTCGTCATGCTATTGTGTATGCCGAAAATTCGTCCCTGAATCAATAAAAGTTGTGTATTGACACGAAATTTAAAAATTTTTTTGGCAGTTTTCATAAGTCGATGATAAACAAAAAAATTTTAAATTTTCGCGTCAATACACAACTTTTATTGATTCAGGGACGAATTTTCACTACGTTCATGTTTTCCGGTTCAAACCGAACCGGCCGGTTCAATTTTCTATTACTACCTTCAACCATATACAATAACCATTGTAGCCTCCATAGTCCTCCCTTATTGGAACGTAGGAGAAGATGCCGTCATAGCCCAGTTCAAAGCACACTCAAACAAATATCACGAAGCCCAATTGGGTGTGAATGTTGGACTCCGCGCCATTAATGTTACCATGAAGTACATAAAAACCATTGACTCGGACGAAATGATGTATCAGGGAATGTATTTCAACGAGCGATATGGCATGCAAGGAGGTTGTTTCGCTCATTTAAAAAATATACCAACATCGAGTATTTTAGTGATGTCAATGGCAACCGAATTACAGGCCGCCTATAGACAAGGATTGCCGTATCCAATGCTGAAAGTCTTGGAGTATTTTAGCTTGAATCAAGGCAGTTTTGAATGGGGCAAGAAATATCGGAATGCTGGTTATTATGCGGATGCTATGTTATGGTATGGAATTTCTTGATGATTTGTTGTTCGACGTTTCAAGTTGAACAACATAACTTCAAACGCAATTATCTCGAAAACTACAACGATTTAGAACAAGAATGGTTATAGTTTTCGAGATAATTGTGTTTGAAATTTACATGTTTTCGTTATAATACACAAACTTTTTTGAATTTTTGCGGAAAAATAGATTTTTGGGCAATTTGTAAAAGTACGACTGCGCCGAACGGGGCACCAAACAGGGCGCCGAACACGCCAAAGGGTCCAAATTAGGCTTAGGCCTAAGCCTAGGCCTAAGCCTAGGCCTAAGCCTAGGCCTAAGCCTAGGCCTAAGCCTAAACCTAGGCCTAAGCCTAGGCTTAGGCTTACACTTAAGCCTAAGCCTAATTAGGACCCGTTTGGCGTGTTTGGTGCCGCGTTCGGCGTGTTCGGTGCCCCGTTCGGCGCAGTTGTACTTTTACAAATTGCCGATTTTTGCATCGATTTTTTCAATTTTCAATGAACATTGTAGCAGTCTTTTATGGCTAAATGAGACGAACAAAATGACACCAAAATTATCCAATTTAAACATTGTTTCGGGTTATTGAAACGAAAACATGAATCAGAAATTTCGTTTCAATGACCCAAAACAATTTTCAAATTGGATAATTTTAGTGTCATTTGGTTCGTCTCATTTAGCTATAAAAAATTATAGCTACAATGCTCATTTTATGAAAATTTAAAAAATCGAATTTTTGAAGAAAAATAGAATTTTTTCGAAAATCGAATTTTTGGCGAAAGTTTCGAATTGAAAAAATCGCCAAAATTCCGGTTTTTTTCGATACACCATGTATTTTCAGGACAGCATTCTCCGTGTGGGTCTTGCAAACATTCCTGCTAGCCTTGGTGCCCCATCACTATAGCAAAGCCGGACTTCTATGTGGCTTCTTTACTATTATTGGAGTGATCGTCTATGCCATGCTATGCCCGACGTTGAATATCCCTTTCACTGGCTCCAATCGACAAAGGACTTTCATTCAAATGCGCTACGGGTCTTCGTTTTACCTGGCCATCGCTGCGGGTATATTTAACTACTTTGTTATCACCAGAAAACGGGCATCAGTTAGAGGTCTCGGTAGCACAATGGTAGTGCACCTAGATGATGCACTACCATTTGTGCTACCGGGTTCGACTTCCGGTCGGGTCCGAAAACTTTTGCCCAAAAATATTTTGTTAATAATCTAATTTTTGCTTTCAGGTGTGATTTCAATAGTGTTTAGTCTAACACTTACCATTCTCCAATACTTCCGAGTCTATACAATTTCGACGTGTCTCGGGTCAAGGCTGGATGATACGGTTGGCCCCAAATGCAAGTATGGACGAAACCAAATCTATGACCAACCATTGCATGATGTGGTGACGAGTAGTGAATCCTCATCTTGCATCAGTGAAGAAGGTCGTCTCCCTTCTCGTTCTCATATCAAAACGCCACACCATAGAAAGAAGCCCATAGATCTCACAACGGAAATCCCACTCGATTGCCATGAAAAGGAGCTCAGCAATTCCGGGACAAAAACAACCGGTGTTGGCTCATCCGGATTCCAGTCCAGGTCTAGTGCTTCACTCAAGTCAATGCAGACTTCATCGTGCTCATCGTTCGACACGGGCTCCATCAATGGTGTTGATCGGCCCGGCTCATCAACGACATTGGATAGGATTGGTAGGCTAACGGACGATGAGGAGCCTTCGCCACGGATATCACGAAAGGCAATGAATTCTCGTTGAACCATGGTGAGCCGCTGATTTTGTGAGCTTCTTTTCACGAGTCGGCCGTGGCACGGTGCATGATTCGAGTGAGCGTTCAAACGGGTATTTCAATGAATATTTCATTTTTCTCATTTTCCAAGTGCTTTAATCACTTTTCGTACTACTCAGGATTAGCTAGCCCACTAGACGTGATTTTGTCGAGCTATTGTGGATTAGGGGGTCACCCCAGGGTCAAAAATCGAATTTAAAAAAAAATCACATCTAGTGGGCTTTTGCTAATCCTGAGTAGTACCTAACTTTTTGTTGTACGATGTTTTTGTTTAGTATCTGTAAAAGCGAAAGTGGAAATGGGAAGACCAATTTTTGTTAAAATATCACTGATTTTTTCAAAAATAACAATATCTAGTCCCACCTCTGTGTGTACGAATTGGAAGTTCACTAGGACATACAGAAACTAAACACAAATTTCTTTTTTACACGACTTTTTTTTGGAAATTATACATTTCATTTAATGTTGCTAATAACAGGGAGAACGAAAATCATGTTTCAAAATTTTCGCAGACTTTGTCGATAAAGTTTCAAAAACAAAATTTAGTTTGTTAGCAACGTTTCTTCTTACTTTCCTGGCGTTACATAGTCTTCATNGGGGGGGGGGGGGGGGATTTTGGCAAGATAAAATGATAGTGTAAATGGAGACTATATTTTCGTTCGTTTGATGTTTCGAAACTTGACATTTCGAAACGTTTGTTATATGTTGTTGAAGATTTCTCCGTAAATACAATACCAATCCTGGTCGTTAAAAAGCTGGATTTCGTAGCAATCGAATGACACCAAATTCATGCCATCACTCTTGCGGAGATATTGCACAATTAGTAAAAAAAATGTCAGTTTTTTCGACATTTTTGTTTACTAATTATACAATAACTCCTTAAAAGAATGATGGCATGAACTTGGTGTCATTCGATTGCTACGAAATCCAGCTTCTAACAACACCAAAACTATCAAGATTGCCTTTGTATTTCTGGAGGAGAAATCAACTCAAAAACAGAACAAACGTTTCGAATTGTCAAGTTTTTCGAAACATCAAACGACCGTATTTTCCCTCTGAACTCAAAAATATGACACTCGATTGTTAACAAAACTGTTTTTTTGTTTTTGTAAATTTTTCACCCAGAACTTCGATTATTCTTTTTTTTCCTCTCTCATATACTCCGTTTTTATGAACATGACTGTACAAAGTGTTTGCTGTAATCTAATAGTGAGCCAAACTAATAAGATAATAAAACTTTAATTATCATTCTCGGACACAAACTAACTAGTGACATTTACAATCAACAAATTTAATGATCGAGATTCCTGTACAATTCTATACAATTTACGAATTAGGGCTGTAACGTTAATCAAATTTTCGTTATTCGTTATAATTTTTCAACAACAAACAAATTCAAAAATCCTCATAGTGCCCCCACATCGTGACAAACTTGAAAAAAACGATGGAATTTGTCTGAAAGTTGATCAGAACGATTAATTAAGCAGTGTTAAAGGGCCAATCCAGTGGGAAAAAAGTTGCCCCTTGTTGATAATCGGAAAGTTGATGAAAAATGGAGCATTTTTTGTTTTTACGGCATATTCTGAATCGTTGTAGTTTTCGAGATAATTGTATTTGAAATTTTCAATTTGTATACATGCTTTCGTTGTAATACACAAACTTTTTTGAATTTTTGCATGATTTTTTAAATTTTCATAAAATGAACATTTGTAGCAATTGTTATAGCTAAATGAGACGAACAAAATGACACTAAAATTTTCCAATTTGAAAATTGTTTTAGGTTATTGAAACGAAAATTCTGATTCATGTTTTCGTTTCAATAACCCGAAACAATTTTCAAATTGGATAATTTTGGTGTCATTTTGTTCGTCTTATTTAGCTATAACAAATATCTACAATGTTCAGTTTATGGCAATTTAAAAAATCGATTTAAAATATTCAAAAAAGTTTGTGTATTACAACGAAAACATGTCAAAAGTTGAAAATTTCAAGCGCAATTATCTCGAAAACTACAACGATTCAGAACATGCCATAAAAACAAAAAATGCTCCATTTTTCACGAACTTTCCTAATATCAACAAAATGACCAATTTATTCCCACTGAACTGGTCTTTTAAGTTGAAAATGCTTAGAAAATGATGATTTTTGATGAAAAATTTTGGTGAAAATTTTCGTTATAACTAAAATGCCCCCCAAGAAACCGTTATTTGTGTCATAACGATAAAGTTACATCCCTATTACGAATCATGCAGGTCAATTGGTGCCGCAACGTCTACAAAAAGGTTGTTGTCGAAGAAACGTTGTTTTAAAAATTTTTTGTTGATAGAAAAAATGTCTCATTCTCGAGCTCATCTGTACCGGAGTTTTGGTCGAATTTCGAACCATTATGAATGTGGAGCTGCTGTGGGAGAATCGTTCGATGTCAAGGCCAATTTCACTTTTTCGAAATCGGTGAAGTCCCATCTTTGGCTTATTTATGACTTTGCGGCGTATATTGGTTTTTGAGAGAATCAATTTGGCTATCTGAAGAAACCTGTAATGATCAAGGCAATAATTGTTTTTGTCTCTTTGTTAGCATTAGCCTATGCGAATATTGAATCCGAGGATGCGATCGTACTTATACCACATGGCGAAGATCCAGCTATTACCAAAAATAGGATTGTTATTCCACAAAGTAAGAGTTTTTTTTTACGTCGTCGTATTGGGTGGTTCAGAAAGGGTGGTTCTTGCATCCTACATTTCGACATAGCGCGGACCCTTAACATGATATTTTGCCAATCCTGCCAATACACAAGATTTTTTAAATCTGAAATTGCAATCAGGGGAGTGTACAAATTGCAATTTTGTTTTGCAGCCGCCCCGAACGAAAACACATTTGTACATGTTTCGGCGCTGTCGAGACTATTTGTAAGCATTTGTGGCGATCCTTATCTAATACTGAAAAAATTTTTATCGAAAACGGATTTCTGGGTACCCTTGTGTTTTCGTTCGGGACGGTTGCAAAACAAAATTACAATTTGTACGCTCTCTTGATTGCAATTTCAGATTTAAAAAATCTTGTGTATTGACACGATTGGCAAGACATCATCGATCGTCTCATTCATATCGTTTCAAACCTTATGGGTATTAATTTACCTGAATATTGACACGAAAACCCTGAATTTGGTTTCGTTCCATTATGTACATTTTGTGACAACTTTTTTGATAACTTTTTAACAACTTTATGGCAACTTTTTTGATATGCTTGAACGCAGCCTGACTGTCGGTTCCCTTATTTTTCGAAACATACGTTTTGAAGCACAAATTTTACGATTCGAAACATAATTTTATTTTGAAAACTATTCTTACGAAGATGTTAAAATTTGATTTAAAAAGTAATTACAGCGTTTTTCTCAGCTCATTAAGACGAATAAAATGACACCAAAATTATCCATTTTGAAAATTGTTTTGGGTTATTGAAACGAAAACTCTGATTCAGGGTTTTCGTTTCAATAACCCAATTCAATCTTCAAAATGTATGATTTTGGTGTCATTTTGTTCGTCTCATCGAGATTGATAAAATGTTATATTTACTTTTTTTTATGTAAATGTTAACTTTATTGAAAAAAATCTAGTTTTTAGAATTATTTTATGTTTCGAATTGCATTCTCGTGTTAAAGAAAAAAAGCTAAATTTACAAAAAAGAATTCTTTTAGTAAAGGATGGCCCACAACCACCGCTGCCATGCATAATGGCCGATAGCGGCACTCATGAGCATGGACAAACGTTTCGTAAAGGAAATTTCCATTACCGATGCAACAATGGTACCGCTGAAGTAATAGGTAAGGCTTCTTATAGAACCAGTCCAATAGGAAAAAAAGTTGCCATTTGTGTTGATAATCGGAAAGTTGATGAAAAATGGAGCATTTTTTGTTTTTACGGCATGTTCTGAATCATTGTAGTTTTCGAGATAATTGCGTTTGAAAATTTCAATTTGTGTACATGTTTTCGTTGTAATACACAAACTTTTTGAATTTTTTGCGAAAAAATTGATTTTTTCGAAAATCGATTTTTCTCTAAAATTCAATTTTTCTGCAAAAATTCCAAAAAGTTTGTGTATTACAACGAAAACATGTACACAAATCAAAATTTCAAATGCAATTATCTCGAAAACTACAACGATTCAGAACATGCCGTAACAACAAAAATTGCTCCATTTTTCATGAACTTTCCGAATATCAACAAAAATGGCACTTTTTCCCATTGGACTGGTTCTTTATCTCCCCTCCCTTTCACACTTATTATCTTTTTCACAGCTTGTGTTGCCGAAGATATGTCGGTAATCCAGATCGGAAGAACCTTTATTCGCAACGGAATCCGCCACAAATGCAATGTCGATGGTGAAACTGTTACATATGAACAAAGTGATATATTCTTCTTTCAATTGTTATATAATGAATTATAGAATCGACGTGCTTTGAAAATGGAGTTCATTATGATGTGGGAGAGTCGTTCAGAAATGGTTCTTTTAAACTTGCTTGTAAGGATAACGGTGTTGCCATTGAAGGTAGGTGGGCATGTCCAATATGGTTAAAACTTGTCGTTTATAGGATGTTATCTAAAAAATCGAACGACCGACGTGATTCGCTTAGGAGAGTCTGTTGTCATTGGTCAGCATAGACATACATGCGAAATTTTGGCTAAAGGCAAAGTTCGTTACACTGTAAACGGTGAGCCCACGCTCTTTCGGAAACGTTAAAAAACACCAAGTTTATAGTATTGGGCTGTCGCCGAGATCAAGAAGTGTACAGCGAAGGCCAGATCTGGACAGATAAGCACATTCGCTATCAGTGTACCGAAACGGGTACGACCAAAGTTCTCGGTTGTATTGATGACGGCGGGCTCTTTATTGACTTGGGCCGAGATATTCTCATACAAGGCGTTGTGCACAGATGCTACCGTATCAACAATACCACCTTCTATCATAGGTATATTTCCTGATTATGTGAAGATTTCATGTTAGGGTCCGCGTTATAACCATATAATGAAATCAACGCTAACTCAACGCAATCTAACGCCAGTATATACTGAGCTTGATTTTCCCGCTAACATGCATCCCTATGGGGTGATGGGACTAGAGAAAGTTGCACAAGACGGCATTTGATAAGAGTTTTGCGTTTTTGAGATATCTAGCTTTCTTATCGGGGGGAACTCATGCTTGAACACCTTGTATTTCTATGCCTATTGTATCAAAAATTTCAGATTCAATTGTGAGAACAAGTCCCTACATGAATGCGTCAACAACGCTCCAACACCAAAACGTGTCCGTTCGCTTATGAATCGAGCTTAAAATAGAAAAAATTCACAAGTTTAAATATATATATGAAAAATCTGTAACATTGTACTTCTAATAAAATGCTAAAAACGACAATGTTAACACGGGGGAATACTCCTTCAAATTTCCGGTATTTTCTGTTATTTTAAGCTACTCTGAGCTCAACATTCAACAAAATTTTTTTGAAAAAAAGTTGTCTAACTATGGAATGAATATACCAGGCAAAATCAAATCGACTCAAGTGGAATTCGAACCCGAGACCCGTAGACTCGACTCTTGGAGCACTACTACTGAGCCAAATTAACGATAAAAATCGGATTTTTAATTTTACTTATAATTTAACATGAATTTTTTAATAACAACTTTTTAAAAAATTTTTTGAATGTTACTCAGAATATCTTAAAACAACAGAATATACCGGAAATGTGAAGGAGTATTCCCGTGTTAATTATCAATATACGTTCTAAATAAAAAATGATTCACTGCCACTCGCTTTCGAATGCCAATGTACACAAAAGCCGTATGTGTGCAAAACCATTATAGTCTTTGCATTCTTGCTTATCACACGGCTAGAAATAAAGTATTGAGTGTTCGAATTGTTGTACATATTCGATTGGAGGAGTAGGCAAAAATGTCCAACTCTACCAACATTGAACCTCCGAAGGTACAAGATTGGCTTCAAAGTAGGTTTAGAAAAATGAATTTTCTCGAATGAAATGTTTTTAGACGCCAATAGTAGCGATATTGTTATATTGATAATCGCAACCGTGAGTTCGTCCTTTGTCTGCACAATCGGAATGGCAGAGCTGTATTTTGTGATCAAATATATTCGACGTGAAGACATTAGGCGTAATTTGTTATGGATTGTGCTTATGTTACCAGTATGTAAATTTCTATTTAAAAAATACCCCCGTTCGCAGCGTCGAAACTTTGGTTCAGATGGGCGGCATAGGCTTGAAATGAGACAAAAGGTTTGAAACGATACGAATGAAACGATAGTAGAAAACGAAACGAATGAAACGAGCACAGATGGAAATAATACAAATGAAACGATCACATAAAACGATACTAATGAAACGATTTGCCTGAAACTGATTTACAAGAATCAAAACAATTCGAGTTTGAATTTGCCTGAATATTGACACGAAACCCCAGAATTTGATTCGTTCCATTATGTCGTTTCATTCGTATCGTTTATTCAACAATTCAGGTTTGAATTTTCCTGAATATTGACACGAAAACCCTGAATTTGGTTTCGTTCCATTATGTTGTTTTATTCGTATCGTTCCATCCTCTTCATTCCATTAGAGCCTATGCCAAATCTTGGAGGGGGTTTAGAAAATCATCATTTTTCTTAAGAAAATTTTAAATTTCATTTTTCTTCCCCGAAAATTAAAAAGTTTTCAAGTTTGGGGGGGGGAAGGTTCGGCACTGCCCATACCGACATTTGACCCCTTTTTCTTGTTGAGCCGGTATTGATGCTCTTTCTCATTTCAGATTACTACATCTCTTGCAACAATCGGTATGTTCTTCCCTCGCTCTAGCTTGTTTTTGTACATTCTTGGAATATGGTAATCTTTAAAAAAAGTTTTTTTCTATAACTAATTAGTTATATAATGTTGTGCTTGATGATGATCGTTAAATTGCTGCAGAAACTTTTTGGATCTCGATTCGCAATCGTTGAATACATGCGTCTGAATGATTTAAAAATTGACTTGAATGCTGCACCGATATGTCCTTTTTCATGCTGCAAATGTATGCCTCAGTTGGAACCCACTGAGTAAGATCGAGAGATGCTCATATTCCATTAAAGGATCAGTCCAGTTTTGAACAAAACTTTTTAAAAGAAAGTTTAAATGGGTCGATCAACTTTTGTGTTGGAAGTAAATTCTAATTCGTTAACCCTGAAGAGATAAATGAGAAACAAAATTGCATCAAAAATTTAAACGTGTTTGTGTATCGAAGCGAAGTGATTGATCGTCAATATGGTCTGTGTATTGGAACGATTTATAAAATTCAATAGATTTCTATTTATTTTTTGTATCCAATCGATTATACTCACAAAGAGCTTCCCAGTGAGTGATCGACGTCCATATTTGGTATGTTGGGAAAAGTGGAGATGAAAAATAAGACCAAAAAATTGATTTTGTAAGACTTTTTGGCACTATTTTTTTATCTCCACTTCCCAAGGAAATATGAACATCAACCACTCGTTGGGAAGCTCTTCGTGAGTATAATCGATTGGATACAAAAAATAAATAGAAATCTATTGAATTTTATAAATCGTTTCAATACACAGACCATATTGACGATCAATCACTTCGCTTCGATACACAAACATGTTTAAATTTTTTATGCAATTGTATTTCTCATTTATCTCTTCAGGGTTAACGAATTAGAATTTACTTCCAACGCAAAAGTTGATCGACCCAACTTGAACTTTTTTTTAAAAATTTTGTTCAAAACTGGACTGGTCTTTTAAAGGACCAGTTCGGTGGGGAAAAAATTGCCAATTTTTGTTGCTATACGGAAAGTTCATGAAAAATGGAGCATTTGTTGTTTTTACGGCATGTTCTGAATCGTTGTAGTTTTCGAGATAATTGCCTTTGAAATTTTATACATGTTTTCGTTGTAATACACAAACTTTGTTGAATTTTGTGCGGAAAAATCGATTTTTTAAATTTTCATAAAATGAACATTGTAGCTATAATTTTTTGCAGCTAAATGAGACGAACAAAATGACACCAAAATTATCGAATTTGAAAATTATTTTGTGTTATTGAAACGAAATTTCTGATTCATGTTTTCGTTTCAATAACCCAAAACTATCTTCAAATTGGATAATTTTTGTGTCATTTAGTTCGTCTCATTTAGCTATAAAAAATCATAGCTACAATGTTTCAACGTAATTATCTCGAAAACTACAACGATTCAGAATGTGTCATAAAAACAAAAAATGCTTCTTTTTTCACGAACTTTCCGAATACCAACAAATAAATAGGCAATTTTTCTTACTGGACTGGTCCTTTAAGATCAAAACCTTTTTTAGGAATAAAATGCGCTTCATTGAATATCTTGTTTATCAAACAGTTTATGTACGGATCATTGGAGAAATAATTGTTATGATGATTTTTCTCGAGGCCTTCAAAACAAATCCGTATGTCAAAAGTCTTACTCATTATTTTTTTATACATCTTGAAAAAATTTTGGAACTTATGCACTTCGGCCCCCCCCAAAATTGGGAGGGGGCGAAGTGCACTGATCAGTGCAGTTCGGCCCCCCCCCCCAAATTCGCTAAATCAAACATTTGGGAGGGGGCGAAGTGCTCCGATCAGTGCACTTCGGACCATCCAAATTT
>OZJO01000292.1:0-22662 GCA_900406225.1 Acrobeloides nanus
TGGACCGTTGTCTGTGCAACTTCGGACCCTAAAGAAAAACAGGTCTTGGAATTCGACAAAATCCATAACTCGCCCGATCAACAAAAAAATATTTAAAAATTGAAAAAATCGAAAAAAGTATTTCTGAAGAGATCAAAAAGCTCATCGTAGAAGCTAAGCAAAAAGCAGAAACAGATCAATAAGTAGCTGATCGGTTACAGGTTAATCAAAGTACCGTTTCAAGAATATTCAAGCGATTGAGGGAGGCCAACACAGTGAAACACAAGAAAATATCCGGTAGACTAAGAAAGACAACATCACGATAGAATCAACTTCTCGTAAGACTTGTCAAAGCAGATCCATTCGGTGATGTTCGGACATACGCTCATGAAAGCATGGGATTGGATATATTAATCAGAACGGTGAGAAGGTTTCTAATTCGAGCAGTATTCCAAGGCCGAGTGCCAATCAAGAAACCGTGGATTTCAAAGAAAAACCGTATAGCAAGATTGAAGTTTGCACGTGAGCATGAAGATTGGACCGTTCACCGATGGAGTCAAATACTGTGGTCAGATGAACCCAAGAAGAATTTGTTCGGATCAAATGGAATCAGATTTGTACGGCGTCTAACAAGGAAGCATTTTGACCCTAAGTATCAGCGTCCAACAGTCAAGCATGCCCCGAGTTTAGTGGTGTGGGGTAAGCGTTTTTATACATGAACACTCATTTTTTGATTAAGATTGTTTTCACGCAAACGGAGTGGGCCCTTTGGTGCGGGTTGAAGGGATAATGAGAAAGGAAAACTATCGAGATATTTGGAGACAGAATATGGAAAAGAAACCGAAACCAATTTTCCGAATGCCAGCAAGACAACGACCCCAAACATGCATCAAAGCTTTTAATTTTCGGACCCCCAAAAATTTGGGGGGGTCCGAAGTGCACTGATCAGTGCAGTTCGCCCCCCCCCCTCAATTTGGGGGAGAGCCGAAGTGCATAAGTGGAGGGCCGAAGTGCACAAAGTTCAACCTGGTTACAAAGGAAAATTCACCTTGGTGGGAATAGACCCCTTAAATGATTTTCCTGACATTCAAAAACCTTCATCAGGGGGTCATTCCAACGCGAAATTTTATGAGGAACAATTTTGTAGAACATCATTTTCCCTAAAAAAATCAATTTGGTGATCAAAAAATCGATTTTAGACAAAAAAAACGCGATTTTTTTCAAAAAAAGGCCCAAAGACGATACTAAGACGATAGGTTTTTGGGGTTTTTTATACTCCATTTTTTAGGACATGGGCCCCCCTAATAATTGAAGCATGTGCAAGCAGTGGCACTCTCAACCCCTCTGAGAAATAGCATCATTACTGATATAGGATAATTTGGCTCATTTCAGAAAAATCCAAGATTTTCGTAGTTACGAAATCTATTGCTCGTAAATTACTTTTTAAAAATGATTAGCACAATATTTTCCACAAAAAAATAGCAAAAACCGCATGTAAATCCATAAAAAATTCGAAAAGTTAAGCATTTTTCAAAAAATGCCATTTTTTGACATACCTGAACAAGGGGTCATAAAAACCACTATAATATGTCGTTTTGGGCAAAATTTCATACGAATCCTGATTCTACATATCTGATTCTATAATTTTATGGCAAACGTTCAAAAATAACTACGGACGGTTTTTTGACCTAAAATGACCGGACACTTTTTTTAGGGCCATGATGGTCCCTAATTATGAGATTAAAAATAAACAGCAACAAAATAAACTTGATAAATCTAGCGATTCGTCACTTAAATATACATTTTCTTCATCCCCATTCAAATCGATTTTTTCTAAAAGCTCAATCATCCGATTTTCATTGCGTGCATTCTGAAGCCAAACTCGACCCCTAGGTACTGGCCCGTTTGTTTGAAGCAGTGAATCTCGTTGTTTTCATTTCCATCAAGATCATTCATTATTCTGCATGTTTTGAACGATTTCGCAATGTCTTCTAGAATACCCACGATTCTATAACCTATCCGAGGTACGTTTCTTTTCCAGGAGGGAGAGGATTTCCGGTACTTGCCCATTCTCTATCTCCGTGCATCATCCAGTTGTCACACACCAAGGTCAAAATTACAGTGCGGACAGATTAGAAAAAGAGATATATGATATCAATTTTCTCCGATCTTAAAGGGGGTAACAATAGGAGCCCATTCTCCGAAAAACTTCTTTTGAAAATTTTTGTAGAAAATACTGGGGATCGGTGTTTTGAAGCGAAAATCAAACATTGTCGTATTTTTATGAGAAAACAGACGATTCTTAGATTTTCCTAGGCACTAGGAATGTATTTTTTTTAAATTATCTACAACACACACTATATCAAATCTCGGTCAACACCAGTCAATTAACCGGAGTAAGAGCAGAAGGCGCAAACAAAATTCTGAATGTAAAAATGCTAAATAATATGCCTTCGTAGGAATGAATTCGAATTTGTGATAGAAGAGAATCGAATTTCTGTTAGAAGAGAATCGAAAAATATGAATCCAGGGCTACAGACAAATATCGACCAAAAAAGCACATCTATCCTTTTGTTTTTATTACCAAAAATGGATTAAAACCACGCATGAACATTGACTACATGCGAGCTTTTCACACGTAGCATATGTAAATTTTTCAAACGACAATTTCATCACAATTCTCTTCTATTCGATTCTGTTTTTTTGAATCTCGATTCTCTTCTATCATACGAATCCCAGTTTTACATACAAACAAATGAATGCTCGACCAGAAAAGTGCATCTGTTCTTTTGTTTTTACTACCAAAAATGGAGCAATTTCGCGTCGCTATAATTCACTTGTATTTGTTTGTATGTAAAACTGGAAAAAAAAATTCAAAAAAACAGAATCGAATAGAAGAGAATTGTGATGAAATTGTCGTTTGCAAAAATTTACATATGCTACGTGTGAAAAGCTCGCATGTAGTCAATGTTCATGCGTGGTTTTAATCCATTTTTGGTAATAAAAACAAAAGGATAGATGTGCTTTTTTGGTCGATATTTGTCTGTGGCCCTGGATTCATATTTTTCGATTCTCTTCTAACAGAAATTCGATTCTCTTCTATCACAATTTCGATTCTGTTCTATCATATGAGTCCAGCTTTACAAACAACACATCAATACATCAAGATCTGTTGACTGTGCATATAAATAAGGGTGACTTCACAGCAAAACCATTCATTGTTTTGTTAATTACAGCAGAACTCGACTTCTGATGGAGACTATTACTCTCCTCCTAACTCTATTACCAATATCGGCATTGTGTGCAGGATTCGTCCATCCTGGACTGCTCCACACTCAAGGCGATTTCGATCGCATGGCTCAGATGGTGCAGAACAAGACGGCTCCTTGGATCAATAGCTGGAATATCCTGATCAATAACTGGCAAGCGGACGCTTCATACAGCACGCGTCAAGTTTCTATTGCTACTCGTGGAAGCGGATGCAACCCTGGCGACAACTCGTACAATCTGATGAATGATGCAGCCGCCGCCTATCAGCTAGCATTGCGTTGGAAAATCACCGGTAATAATTCATATGCTGACGCAGCCGTGAGAATCATGAACGCATGGTCGTCTACTCTCACCCAAATCTCTTGTCCGGGTGGATCTGGCTGGGACTATGTTTTAATGGCCGGAATACAAGGTTATCAATTTGCTAATGCTGGCGAAATCATGCGTAATTACTCGGGGCTGTCGGCGACCAACTTTACGGCGTTCCAGAAAATGATGAGCACTGTGTTTTATCCTTGGCCATCCCAAGGCTGGCTGCCGAATACAGATCTCAGTGTCTATTCTAGCTGGGATCTTCTTGGAATAGCAGCTGGGATGGCGATTGGTATTTTATGCGATAACCAAACAATATTCAACCAAGCAATCAGCAATTTTTACTTCGACTATGGAAATGGTGGAATTCACAACATGGTTTACTATGTTCATCCCGGCTATTTGGGACAAACTCAAGAGTCCGGAAGAGATCAAGGACACAATACCTTGTCTATAGCTTTGCTTGGTGTGATTGCTGAACAAGCATGGAATCAAGGCATCGATCTGTATGGATACTCGAATAATCGTATTCTCGCTGCAGCGGAATATGTTGCCCGGGGGAATCTGATTCAAAATGGCTCAACATATTATTCAGTGCCTTTCCAACCTTATATGGTAAATGTTTGGCCAAATGGGATTTACGATAGCGGCTTTTCCACTGCGGCAATTGGAAATCTTCGACCAAGCTGGGCCAAAATTTACAACCATTATGTGAACAGGATCGGCCTTTCAGCCCCATATACTGGACAAATGATGAACAAAGTAGCTCCAGACGGTGGTGGAGGCAATTATGGCAGCAATTCTGGAGGTTATGATCAACTTGGTTTCGAAACATTGACTTTTACTAGAAGCAATATCTCTGCTCGTATTCCTCCAAGTGGCTTAACTAGTGTCCTACAAAATGGTAGTGTTGTGTTGTCATGGTGGGGAAGCGCTTATGCGACCAGCTACAATGTTTATCGTGCTACAAGCCTCACCGTGTTTAACCAAATCGCTTCTGTTGTCGACCCTCGGACTTATACCGATAACGTTGCTGCCGGAACTTATTACTACTTCGTGACAGCTGTCACAGATCAAGGAGAATCAAATCCTTCAAATCTTGTACAAATCGTCGCCAACCCTCAAGCGCTGAATACATATTACAAGTTTGACGAAACCAGTGGGACCAGCGCCGCAGATTCAAGTGGAAATGGGCATACGGCTACTTTGATCGGAAATGTTTCACATGTCCCAGGAATCATCGGGAATGCAATTCAATTGGACGGAAGCACTGGATACGTCAACATCTCCTCGAATGTAGTCGCCAACCTCTCGGATTTCACAATCGCTACTTGGATGAAACTGAATTCTTTGACACGGTATGCTCGGATATTCGATTTTGGTTTTGGCACATATCGCTATTTGTTCTTTGCTCCATCTGATGGCAGTGGACACTCAGTGTTTACAATTACTGCGAACGAAGGTCCGGGAGAGTTCCGAATCCAAAATGCTTCATTACCAACTGGACAATGGTGTCATGTTGCTATCACCTTGCTTGGAACTACCGCAAGCTATTATTTGAACGGTACTTTAATACAGTCGAATATAGTCTATCAGCAGCCATATCAACTAGCCATGGGTGCCGATGCCATGACGCCTCAAGTTTATATTGGACATTCTCAATACCCGAATGATCCTAAATTGAATGGAATCATAGATGATTTTCGTATTTACCAAGGAGCTCTCACAGCAGCACAAGTGTCCGCCTTGTATTCATCTGGAGCATCTGGATAAAAGAAAAAAAACATCTTTTCTATTGACTATCGAGTGTAATTTTGAGTAATTCAACATCTATCTTTCTCACTTTTCTTGTCATCTAGACTATTGTCCTGTTTCGAAAAATTTATTTTTTAAAATGAATAAAGCATTCCAAAAAATTTTCCCATCATAAATAATCACCTAAACATTGAATGATGTAAAATTCCAATCACTGAAGGTGCAAAGCTCTAATAGATAAGAAAAGCTTTTCAGACAGGACGTTTATTTTTCGGATTTGCTAGAGTTAAATGGGAATTGGTAATTGTATAGTGTGTAGTTTCGCGTTGATTGAGGTCGTCTAAGCTGGGAGTGCTCAAAAATCGATTCGAAATTTTTTACAAAAATGGCACTAAAATTACTTCTTCTAACAACTATTCTACTCAATATTTTCCACAATAGTCAGCCGGCACCAGCTAGTGATCGAATTTGGAATTTGCCAAATCTGAATTTTGTGCCCAATTTTCAACAATATGGCGGTTATTTGTCTCTTACTTATAACAAGCAACTTTATTATTGGTATTCGAAGAAAAAAGTTGGGACTACTACACAATAGGGGGGAGAGGGGCACCACGTGAAAAATTTTTCTGGAAATGGCCCAGAATTTTGGTCGAAAAATTGAATTTTTTGTGAAAAATCGAATTTTTGCTCAAAAATCGAACTTTAGTCGAAAAATTGAATTTTTTTAATGAAAAATCGAAAAACACTTCCCTTATTCAGGGAAAGCCTGTGTATTGAAGCGAAAAGTCGAAAAATCGCATTCAAAATCACATTTTTGCAACTTTTCGCTTCAATACACAGGTCTTCCCAGAATCAGGGAGGCATTTTTTTAATTCGTAAATATCAAATTCGGATTCCCAGCATGTTTTTCCCTCTAGAGGTGTCATTTTCGGAAAAAATTTTTGCAAAATTTTTCACGTGGCTGGTCTCCTCTCTATTGTGTATAGTTCCAAAAGTTGTATAATTTTTGTTATTTTTGAAATTTTGTAGGCTGACAATGTCGCAAAACAATCCGAGCACTGATCCAGTTGTTTTATGGTTGAATGGAGGTCCAGGGTGTAGCTCACTGCAAGGGCTATTTGTTGAACTAGGACCATTTCGGGTGCAGAATTATGGGGCTAGTGTTGTCGAAAATCCTTATTCGTGGAACAAAGTAGTGTCGGATGAATTTCTTAAAGGACCAGTCAAAAAACACATGAAAAAGTTATATATTCGGAAAGTTCATGAAAAATGGAACATTTTTTGTTTTTACGGCATGTTCTGAATCGTTATCATTGCCGAGAAAATCGCGTTTGAAGTTGGCGATTCTTGAATATCTGTGTATTACAACGAAAACAGTAAAAATTGAATGCAGTGAAAATTCGGCATTCACAATAACAGGGACGAATCGATGGGACGATGAAGGGAATTGCAAGCACAATTGTCGTCCCGTTGTTGGTCATCCCGTTCATGTGTTGTTTGAACGATCGTTCCATCCCATTCTTGTTATGCCGAAAATTCATCCCTGAATCAATAAAAGTTGTGTGTATTGACGCGAAAATTTGAAAAAATTTTTTTGGCAGTTTTCGTATATAAGTCGATGAAAAAAGAAAAAAAATTTTTAATTTTCGTTTCAACAACTTTTATTGATTTAGGGACAAATTTTCACTGCATTCATGTTTTCTTTGTAATACACAGATTTTTTCAAAAATCGCCAAATTCAAACACGATTTTCTCAAAAACTACAACGATTCAGAATATGCTGTAAAAACAAAAAATGCTCCATTTTTCATGAACTTTTCGAATATCTAATTTGTTCATAGTGTTTTAAAAATTTCATTTCTTGAACAAAAACTCAATTTTTGGCTAAAAATTTCAATTTTTGATCAAAAACTCGATTTTGAACAAAAATTTCGAATTTTGATCAAAAACTCAATTTTGAGCAAAATTTGATTTTTGATCAAAAATTCGATTTTTGAACAAAATTCAATTTTTGAAAAAAAATTTTCTTCATCTAAAAATTGGCGTCCTAGTCAGTGATATGAACGTGTACGGTTTTCGTGTACGTTTACGTGTACGTGTATTACACGTACACGTTCATTTTTGTATGAACGTGTACTACACGTAAACGAATGAACGTGTACGTGTAGTACACGTACACGTTCATATTTGAATGTACGTGTACTACACGTACACGTTCTTTTTATATGAGCGTGTACGTGTACTACACGTACAGGTACAAGCACACGCTGTTTTTTTCGTGTACCGAATTTTTCTCATAATCCATCGTTTTTAAAGTAAAATAAAAGGAATTTTTTTGACAAAAATGATATTTTTTGGTAGTATACACGTTCATATAATAAAGAACGTGTACTACACGTACACGGTCATATAAATAGAACGTGTACGTGTAGTACACGTTCATTCAAATATGAACGTGTACTACACGTACACATACACGAAATGAACGTGTGCTACACGTACACGTTCATACAAAGTTGAACGTGTACGTTTAATAAAATACACGTTCTTACACGATAAGAACGTGTCGTGTAATACACGTTCACCATCACTGGTCCTAGTCATGGCCTTGCGCCCCGATTTTTTTGCACTTTCTCATTGAAATAAACTATACTTTAGATTTTATAAAAATTTAGGTAGCCAACATAATTTTTATGGATGCGCCAGCTGGAGTCGGGTTTTCGTTTAATTTTGGCGGAAATTTGACTTATACCGATACTCAAGTAAGGATTATATACGTTTATACAGGGTGGGCCAAAAAAGTGGCTTTTTTATTTTTTGGGACCCGAAAATTAATTTTCTAAAAATGAGATCCCTGGGCGTAATTTTATGCGGGGAATTGATGGCGCACATTCAACTTTTGAAAACATTTATCTGACCCTGAATCAGGGAATTGGAGTGTGTGTATTGCGAAAACCGAAAATTTTTAGCTTTTTTGCCTGAAAATGAGACTAGGCGTAAGGATGAGACTAAGAATGAGACTAGGCGTAATTATATAAGTTTATACAGGGTTATATCCCTGAATCAGGGAAATATTTTTTTGCTTTGAAAATGTCAAATTTGGATTCCCCGCATGATTTTACCCTAAAAGGGGTCGTTTTTAGGCAAAAATGTGATTTTTGTGACTTTTCGCTTCAATACACAATACGCCTTCCCTGAATCAGGGAAGTGTTTTTTACTTTGAAAATGTCAAATTCGGATTCCCTGCATTTTTTTCCCCCCAAACGGGTCGTTTTTAGACAAAAATCGCATTTTGTGACTTTTCGCTTCAATACACAGGCCTTTTCTAAATCAGGGAAGCGTTTTTTCGCTTCGAAAATATCAAATGAATGTTTTTACCCCTAGAGGGGCCATTTCCAGAAAAATTTTTCATGTGGGTGGCCCCCCTCTTTTGTGTAGTAGTTACCCAATTCAGAAGAACAAATTTTAGGTAGCCATAGACAATCATCAAGCCTTAATCGCCTTTTTCACCAACAAATTTCCGGAATTGAAAAATAACGATTTTTATATAGCTGGTGAATCGTATGCTGGTACCTATATTCCAATGTTAGCTGGGAAATTGATTGACGACAAAACCAACTTTCCCAATTTTAAGGTATAGAAAGAGAGTATTCTTCTTCAATATTCAGGGGTCCCTCTCCTCTAATATTTTTGCCCGAAAAATTTTTCACCAAAAATGTCAAATTTTTGCTCAAAAATTGAATTTTTATTCAAAAATAGAAATTTTTTCTCAAAACCGAATTTTTGCTCAAAACTTATGCCATAGGTCACTAGTGGGGGGGGGGGGGGGGGCGGGTACACCGGTCCCTCAGGATGGATGGATGGATGAATGACTATAAAGGCGGAAGGTTCGAGGATGAGTGGTAAGGGGGGTACTGTACCCCCCCCCCTTGGTGACCTATGACTTATGCTTAGGCCTAGGCCTATGATTAGGCATATGCTTAGGCCTAAGCCTAGGCTTAGTCGAATGGCTAGGACGCCAATCTTTCATGCCCGGTTTTAGGGAATGTTGGTTGGAAATGGCTGCTTAAATGACAAATTGCTTTTTAATACTGTTATACAATATAGTTATAACCATGCATTTATTGATGAAACGTAATTTTGAGAAAAATTTTTATTTCTTCAAAAAAAGAGTGTAATTTTTCAGGTATTATCGCAATGCTGTAGCCAAATGTTGTAATGGCAAAGCTAGTGAAAATTGCGACTGGTATCAATTTTCTGCCAATCCAAACGGAAATTGCTTTAACGAGGTTCAAATTTTTTCAAGGACCAGTCCACACGGGAAAAAACTCTATGTAAAAATGATATATTCGGAAAGTTCATGAAAAATGGAGCATCTTTTGTTTTTACGCCATGTTCCGAATCGTTGTAGTTTTTGAGAAAATTGCGTTTGAAATTTTTCATGTTTACGTTGTAATACACAAACTTTTTTGAATTTTTCGGCGGAAAACTCGATTTTTCTATCGATTTTTTAAATTTTCATGAAATGAACATTGTAGCAATTTTTTATAGCTAAATGAGACGAACAAAATGACACCAAAATTATACAATTTGGAAATTTTTTAGAGTTATTGAAACGAAAACATGTATCAGGGTTTTCGTTTCAATAACCCAAAATTACTAAATTTAAGCGATTTTGAATTATGATAGATCTATCATAATTCCTAATCGCTTAGATTTAGAGATTTTGGATTATGATACATCTATCATACTTCCTAATCGCTCAGATTTAGCAATTTTGGATTATGATAGATCTATCATAATTCCTAATCGTTTAGATTTAGCAATTTTGGGTTATGATAGATCTATCATAATTCCTAATCGTTTAGATTTAGCGATTTTGGGTTATGATAGATCTATCATAATTTCTAATCGCTTAAATTTAGCAATTTTGGATTATGATTTATCTATCATAATCCAAAATCGTTAAATTTAAGCGATTTTGGATTATGATAGAGCTACCATAATCCAAAATCGCTCAATTTAATTTATGCTATTTCGAGCTTTTCTGTCCAAAACATTTCGATCCACTAACTTTTTTTCGTCGTATTTTTTTAATTTTATGATGTCTGACTTTTCGTTTCAATACACTTTTCCCTGATTCAATACAAGCGCAGAAGATTTTTTGAATTTTTTTGCTGAATTTTAGTCCTTAACTCTGAATTATGCGAATTTCTTCACCGGTCTTGACCCATATTTTCTATACTTTTCTTGCTATCTTGACCAACCTGGCGGCACAAACAGCGTCGAGGATATGAGCTACAAAACTCAAAAATCCTACCGAAATACGATGACAAATTTCCATGCTAAACGGTTCAACTATCCTCCACATGTCCAGGTGAACCTGATTCAGGGAAGTTGTGGAAATCGATTTTTTAGGCTAGCCTGCCTTCGTGCTCTCATCACAACGACGCCGAAGTTTATTTAAATCGTCTAGATGTCCGGGGTGCTATCAATGTGCCGGGAAATGTGCAAAATTATGCGGAATGCAGGTAAAAATTCCTGCGACCACGCAGGGATGCTACAAGGAAGGAATATGATTGAGGAAAATTTTTGGATAAAAATTATTATCACCATCGTGTTCAGCGCTCTTGAAACACATTTAAACGATACCTATAAAGTCATAAAAATTTTGAAATTTGACTTTAGATTTAACCATTTATCCCACTAGACTATGGAGACTAGTTTATAGAGCCGGGTTCGATCCTCTTTGGGTCGTTAAAATCAAAATTAGTTCAAAAATTTTGCACTTGTGTAATTTTTTATACTGAGTAAAAAGGGGAAAATTTTTGTTGCTGAACAAAAATTGGGTCTAAATGAATTTTTTTTCTAGTGATACCATAGCAAATAACTACATTACTGAATATCATGATATGACTCCATTTGTTTTAAAAGTTGTCCAGGCCAGCTTGAAAGTCTTGTTTTTTAATGGAGATGTTGACTCAGTTTGTAATGTCATCCATAATGCACAGGTAGGAAATGAAACCGTTTAGGGAAAAACGCGGGCCACGTGGACAAGTGGATTAGTGGTGGGGGGGGGGGAGGCAAAGATGCTATAGCCAGCAAACCGGCAGGAGAAATGGAAAAGTTTTGTCCCTCTACAACTTTTGTTTTAGTAGGCTTATGCTTAGGCTTAGACCTAGGTATAGACTTAGGCTTATGCTTAAGCCTAGGCTTAGGCTTAAAACACAAATTCTGAGAGTTTTTGACTTCTATGGCACAAAATGAGTTTGCATATAAAAATGATAGATTTGGGTGCCCTGATTACGAATATGCAAAAATTTTTGGTCGGAGCGACCGAAATTTGCATAAAAACGGCCCTCGAAGTTGTGAAAATATGCGTTTTTGAGCTATTTTTACATAAATTTGTTCAAGGTGGCATATCTCATTTAATTTTAAAGATTTTCTCTTGAAATTTTTTGTATGATATAGAGAGCAACATTCGATCTACATTTCCTAAAAAAGATTTTTTGTCTAGCCTTCGTAGAAAAATAATTATGGTCATTTGAATTTTTGAAAATATGCAAATTTCAGTTAAATTTACGGTGTTGGCGTCAGTTTTTGGCAGATTTCTCCCTCAAAAAGCCATTTCCGAATTTTCTGTTTCCAACAAAAGTTTTCTCATATAATGAGGCATATCATACTTCAAGATCATAAAAAATGAGTGGCCTCTAGTTGGCCAACCTTGGTACGTAAGTTGATGTACCCAGAAATTCCTATTTTTAGGTAGTCACGTTCAAATGCTTATAGTCGGCCATTATAAAAGTGAGAGAGATGATCGAGGCGTCGTTGAAGTCCTGATATCACGAGCTACAACTTTGTAAAATATTGTTTTAACGATTTCCCCACTAGAAAAATTTTTATAGTCCAATCTTTGCGTTTTTACTCCAAAATTTGAATAATTGCTTATATTGGGTTGTCTAATAAGTTATTTGCCGCTCAAAAATGCTCTAATTTCATCATTTTTCATCCGTTTTCGATGAAATTTTTTTTCAGTAGTGAGTAAGAGTGTATGCTGAATACGATCCAATCGGTCTTTTTGAGAATAAGTCATGTTTTCGTGTCAATATACAGACTTTTTCAAAAATTTGTGTTTTTCAATGTTGCAAATGAATTTAAAATGTCGATATTTGGTTATAGAAGTCGGTTTTTGACAAATTTTCGACCCTACTAGCGTTTTTCTAGTCGGTGAATCGATTGCGCGCATTTTCGAGGCATGAAAAAATTTCTCTAATTCTGATTCAGGGAGTACAAATTTTTGAGCCATTTTAGGGGTATAAAAANATAACCAAATATCGACATTTTAAAATTCATTTTCAACATGGAAAAACACAAATTTTTTGAAAAAGTCTGTATATTGACACGAAAAAATGACTTATTCTCAAAAAGACCGATTGGATCGTATTCAGCATACACTCTTACTCACTACTGAAAAAAAATTTCATCGAAAATGGATGAAAAATGATGAAATTAGAGCATTTTTTGAGCGGCAAATACTTATTAGACAACCCAATATAAGCAATTATTCAAATTTTGGAGTAAAAACGCAAAGGTTGGACTATAAAAATTTTTCTAGTGGGGAAATCGGTAAAACAATATTTTACAAAGTTGTAGCTCGTGATATCAGGAATTCGACGACACCTTGATCATCTCTCTCACTTTTATAATGGCCGAATATAAGCATTTGAACGTGACTACCTAAAAATGGGAATTTCTGGATACATCAACTTACGTACCAAGGTTGGCCAACTAGAGGCCACTCATTTTTTATGATCTTGAAGTATGATATGCCTCATTATATGAGAAAACTTTTATTGGAAACAGAAAATTCGGAAATGGCTTTTTGAGGGAGAAATCTGCCAAAAACTGACGCCAACACCGTAAATTTAACCGAAATTTGCATATTTTCAAAAATTCAAATGACCATAATTATTTTTCTACGAAGGCTAGACAAAAAATCTTTTTTAGAAAATGTAGATGGATTGTTGCTCTCTATATCATACAAAAAATTTCAAGAGAAAATCTTTAAAATTAAACGAGATATGCCACCTTGAACAAATTTGTGTAAAAATTTTTTCTCAACTTCGAGGGCCGTTTTTATGCAAATTTCGGTCGCTCCGACCAAAATTTTTTGCATATTCGTAATCAGGGCACCCAAATCTATCATTTTTGTATGCAAACTCATTTTGTGCCATAAAAGTTCAATTCTCTCAGAACTTGCGTTTTAAAATGTTTACCTGATTCCAATATTTTGGAGTCACCAAAATCGCAAAGCTTTATTTCTCCTTTCTCATTTACAAGCACATTTTTTGGCTTTACATCTCGATGCATCACACCTTGTTGTTTGCAAAACACTAAGGCATCTAATATACCGACTGCGATCACGACGACTATATTCTCTGGTATTACAATGCTTTTGGAAGACGAGGGCTTAGGATACAATTTTTCATGAAAATATGTATACAAATCTTCAAGTGAAGCGCCCATAAGTTCCATAACAATCCATAATTTTTCTTCATACAAAGCATAGCCATAGAAGTCGATCACGTTAGGACCATGAGAAATTTTGCGAAGTATTTTTGCTTCTTCTATTAATGCTTTTAATCGCTCCTCGTTAACTCTTTTTTGGCCTATTAGAATATGTAGAGTTTTAACAGCTATTGGAAAATTGAGTGGACGAAATATAAAATGGTCTATTGATGCATTTTGCTTTAGATCAATGTTCTCTTTATGCTGTAGGTCGTGTATGTTAAATTGGTATGTATTGCTATTACCCGGAAAATTGAGCTGATTCACATGAGGATCGTTCAAAAGCCCTTCGTACTTCGAAGTGCCTGACTGTGGGCTCGATGATCCCAATACATCTGGAAAATATCCTTTTTTATACTTATCAAAAACTCACTTTTAAATAGACGACTCATGAAATGCTTTTTCTTAAGCTCCAACTCTTGGATTATTGATATAACCGTGAAAATGACTACACAACTCCACAGAAATGACTTTAGAATAAATGTGACGAACGAAAAAATATTGATTGAAAGTCAAAGCAATTCTTATCGTTTAGCCTTAATAACCATCGGGATTAACTGATAAAAAACTATGAGAGCCAGAAATTATTCTCTTAAAGGAGTGCACGCCCAGTACGCTTCTCGAAAAATTTTTTTCTCCAAATTGGCTGATTTTTGCTACTCAGGGGTTTTCGGAAATCGATTGGCGTAAGTTCCGAGTTCCAAAAAAATTTTCATGACCCCCTATCGGGGTACCTCATGTCAAAAAATCAATTTTTTATTTTGGCTCAAATTGGCTGACCTCTGGTACTCTAGGATTTTCGGGCACAAGAAATCGATTGGCGCAAGTTCCGAGGGCCAAAAAAATTTTTCACATGGGATAGGGGGTTACGAAAAATCGAAATTTTCTCAAAAATCGAATTTTTGTTCAAAAATCGAGTTTTATCAAAAAACGAAACTTTTGCTCAAAATCAAAATTTTTACTAAACATTGAATTTTTTTCTCAAAAATCAAAATTTTTGCTCACAATCGAATTTTTGCTAATTAAATTTTTTTCTCAAAATCGAATTTATTCAAAAATCGAAATTTTTGCTCAAAATCGAAAAAAAATTTACAAAAAGAAAAATTTCAAATTTTTTAACAAGTGACTCTTTAGGGGTAATTTTATGCGAGAAATCGATTGCGCGCATCGAAAAATTCTGAAAAAATTTTCCCGGGGGTCAAAAAATTGAAAAAAATGCGTCAAATTAGGGGTTGTAAGTTCCAACCCCAACAAAATTATTCATAGAGTTTTTTTGACCCCCGAAAAATTTTTTCAGAATTTTTCGATGCGTGAAATCGATTCCTCGCACAAAATTACCCCTAAAGGGTCACTTGTTAAAATTAATTTTTCTACTTGGCCATATTTGACACCCCCTTTAAAGATATAAATGTCGAAAAAACCAACGGGTACAAAAAATTGACCGATTTGAACTTTAAAAAAAACTCATTGTCCCCTACAACTTTGTTTTTAGTGTCCAGAAGCTTATCCAATCAAGTGAAAAATGCAAAATCTTCGTTTTACATTGAATAGGGTTTAAACGTTCACGAGATCAACTGTACACTAGTGGTGCTTCGAAATCTGTTACATGTTTCAAAACATGGGTTACTATTATTGGCCTCGGATTAATTAACTTTTTTAGATATCGTGTTTGGGAAATTTTCAAGAAAAATTAAAATGTTGAACAAGTTTAAAACATGTAACATCCTTGAAATATTTTGATTTTTCTCGAAAACTTCCCAAACAACTTGTTACACACGATAGCTAAAAAAGTTACTTCATCCGAGGCCAATAATCTATACGTGTAACAAGTTTCGTAGAATTTCAAAAAACATGTAACAGATTTCGAAGCATCAGTACCGTACACCACATTACATGTTTATAATTTTTTATTCATCAGATAAATAGTAATTTTTATTCATCAAAACGATAATACAAGATCAAAATTAAAATATAGGACGTAGTGAGAATTCAGTTTAGTGGAAATGGGACATTTCTAAAAAAAATTTTCATTTAAGCGAGTTTTTTTTGGTCGGTGCTCTCTGAACGTCGAAATAGTTTGTACTACTAAGGATTAACGACACAAAAAATTTTTTAGTTTTTTTCTTTGGAAATGACCTCTCTCTATGGGTAACTTTATGCGGAAAATCGATTGCGTGCATTGAAAAAACATGAAAACGATTTTTTTCGGAAAATGAGCTGTATATACTTCATAAGCATATGATTCTTGTTAAAAATGTGGCCCTAAAGAGTCACATGCTTATGAAGTAGATACGGCCAATTTTCCGAAAAAAATCGTTTTCATGTTTTGTCAATGCACGCAATCGATTTCCCGCATAAAGTTACCCCTAGAGAGATCATTTCCAAAAAAGACTAAAAAAATTTTTTGAAAAAAATCACGTTAAGTAGGATCGCTAATCCTGAGTAGTACCAAAAATTCTTTCGTGGGGTTCTCAAAGTTCAATAGTACTATTTAATACATAACTAGATAAAGTAAGCAATTGCAATAAATCAAACGTTTAATGAACTCAAAGACATAGTTAACCTTTTTATGATTCTTTTTAAGCTTAATTCAAAAATATCTCAAAACTTTGTCTATTGAGTTCATAATTAACACTACGTGGGCTGTTCGGACCAAATGACCATTATTGACCAGAACAAAAAAGAATTAAGTTAGCATAGATTTTGTGGGCTAAAAACATCCAAAAATGATCATTTTCTAGGAATAAAATGGCCATAATTCAGTCAAATTGTTACCAATTAGCCAAACCGAATATACCACAATTTTCATGGGAATCAGGGCTAAAATTTTTGGGAAGATCATTTGGACTGAAAACCCCTACAACAGGGCCAAAATCGCTGTGATCTTTGTCAAAAATCGAGGATATCGCAAAGATTGGATCATAACTTTTTATTGAAGCGAAAACTTGCTATAGGTGTCTACAACATAGTTGTAGGGCAGATTCCCAGCTTTCATATGAGTGGTCAACGAAGTCGCAATTCAATTCCTCAAAGAGTTAAACAAGAAAACGTTCAAGGGTATCTTTCAAAGATAGGGCTTTAGACTACCCAGGGAGAACTATTTTTCGCATTTATTTTAGCTCCATCATGTTCAGCGTGAAATAATGGTCATTTGGTCCGAACACCCCACGGAGTGTTAAAGATAAATACTACATTAAACAAAATTACTAACGCCAATTTTTAACAAGAGTTAAAATTATTTAATGTTAGAGAGAGAGAGAAAGAGTAACTTTCTATTAGAATTTCTTTCTTCGCTCATAATAACCGTCCTCGGCATTTTGGACTCATGCAACTGCACAAGACGATACGCCCTTCAACAGTTCCTACTTCATAGCCATAATCCCAAAAGAGCTCCTTAAAAAATACAGTAGTATTACATGGAAGCAGATATTCGGAAGCTATTCAAGGGGTGCCAAGTCTGCTTTTTTTCACCCACTTTGGGCATAATGATTTTGTGACTATGCTTCACTTTGAGAATTTAGTATGAAAACTTTCCCGAATTTTAAGCCTTGTACTTTCGAAATTACAGGGCATACTAATAAATTTCCTCACCTGCCCAGCTTGAACATAACAGGTCGTGAAAAGTGCCACCGTTGGCAATCGAGCATCATGATTGTTCGTAAAGTATCGTACTTGCATATTTGGATCACACGAATGGTTAAAAAAAGCCGCAATATTTCCACCTGGCTTCGCATCCAATGTAAAACGAGCAGTGTTCTCACGATCGATCAGAGTCTCTTCTTAAAATTTTTTGGTACTACTAAGCCATTAGCTGCCATAAATGACAGGGCTAGGACTTTTCCGAAAAAATTTTTCATAACATTTTATAAAAAAAACCCCTATGAGTTTTTCGATGCGGGGAATCCAAAAAAACGCACTCTCGATGTCACCACACCAAGCTAGATAATAATGATTCATGAACACAAACTACAGAGTCATAAAAAACTCGATTTCATAAAACTTGATCATAGATCAACTAACTAATACCAAACACCCAATCCTTGGCACTTTACTATAGCGATAGCTAATGCTTAGCAGTACCAATTTTTTTCTTTAAAAGTCATTACATAGTTAGGCGAAATCATGGTTAAATTCGAATAATTGTATCTGGATATGTAATCATTCCCTTCCGAACAAACTTACCTTCATCATCCAAGTTTCGAATAGAAGTATCACTCTTTCGAGGACCTATGCCATCGTCTAAATTTAACCAGCAATAGTACTTATCCGCATCTGGACCAAACGCCTTGATTTGCTCTATAGATCTCTTATCGGTTATAATTTGGCCAGTATAAGCACAGACAAATAAGCCTCTCGGAAGGTCAACCAATGTTCGTGCGCCCCATCCCTTATTCACGGTTTTGAATAGCTAAAACAAAGAACAATTTAACAAAAAAAGATGTCATCTAACTGCAGATGCCACACGTCCATATTTAAAGGGGGACCACTTTTATATCCAAATCTCTGAAAAAATTTTTTGAATGACTCCTATAGGGGATAATTTTATGCGGGGAATCGATTGACGCCGCTATAAATACAGGCCTCAACATTTCAAAATCTTACCCCCTAGAGGGATCAATTCCAGATGATGAAAAATTTTTTTTCATCATTTGGAATTGACCCCTATAGGGATAATTTTATGCGGAAAGTCCGAATTTCACATTTCCGAGACCTGAAAATTTTTCCCTGAAGTGATCACTTATCCCAACGACCCTCTTTAGGGCCACATTTTTGACAAGAATCACATGCTATATAAATAGTCGTTTCTTGATTCGGGTCTCGGAAATGTGAAATTCGGATTCCCCTCGTATAAAATTACCCCCTAGAGAGGTCAATCCCAGATGAAAAAATTTAATTTGTCGAAAAATTTCACGTTCAGTGGGATACCTAATCGATAGTTTATCTTCGATTGATTCACATCCCATTTCGAAGCGTTTAATCCAGTTAGATATTGAATGATCAGTCATGACTTTATCTAATCGATACTAGTTTCCAAAATCTTATACCTCCATTGGAATGTTGATCTTATTATGGACGACACGATTGAGACATCTCGTCTTCGAACACTTACAATGTTCGTTGCAAACAAAGGATGCATCTTTTGTAGAACTTTTTAGAATGGTTTTCAATTTGTAGCGCATCAATTTATTCGTGCTATTAAGTAGCTGCTTCTTCGTAGAATTCTTTTTGCATTCGCAAATGTTGTAATCTAGGCAGTTGTCTAAAATGTATTAAAAAAACAAATTGAATTAGAGCAACACGGGGGTAAGAGTTGGGTTTAGCGACCACTCTGGAATCGTCTGAAATCGCTCTACACCCCCTCCGGTTAAGATGACAATAGAATGACACCTCGCTCTAAATCGACTCCCCGAAGGGGAGTCGATTTAGAGCAATTTCAGTTGATTCCAGAGTGGTCGCTAAAGCCAACTCTATCCAACCAACATGGAAAAAGAGCTTACCTGTACAAGAACAACAAGATCGACTATTGTTCATTTTTTCGAAAGCTTCCAGGACTTCCGGTTCATCAGACGGGTAATAGCCAAGTCGATAATCGTACTAAAAATTGTTGACGCTCTGTAACAAATATCACTCTTCTTGGGCTACAGGAGAAGAGTTTCAAAAAACAGAAGCCAAAAAAAGTCGAAACCAAAACAAACGTTTGAAAACCAAAAAGCCAAAACCGAATCGTAAAAAACAAAAATGTAATTTTCTGGCCATTTTCAGCTTAAAGTAAGCATTTATCAGAAAAAAAATTTCGCCTGAGGTGCTGAATTTTACTTTAAAGTTTTTCACCAAAATTTTCCATTTTTCAACAAAAAAGCTCCAAATTTGACATTTTTTAAATCAAAAGTTCTTGATTTTCTTAGCATTTTCAGCATATAAACAAGCATTTTTCAATAAAAAAAATTCGCCTGCGGCGCTTGGTTATTGCATTAAGGATTTCATCAAAAATTTCTTAGCGTTTTCCGCTTAAAAATTAATGTTTTTCAGTCAACAAATTTTTCGCACCTGTCGAATCGAAGAAACAGCGGATTAACGTGATTTTTGAAATTTTTTCACTTTTTGTGGTAAAAATGGCATTTTTGACGATTTTTGGTGGAAAAAATGGGCATTTTTTTAAAAAAATTTCCAAAATCGGAAAAATATAAGAGGGGGGAGACGACTCTTAGTAAAATTTTTAATTTTTTCAGGAACGGGAAGGGACGATCGTCCTTACATTCGGTTTTTCTTCATTGTTCAATGCATTCACCACCGGAATTTTCACATCTTCCTTTCCTAAGGAAAAATCTTCACAAATGACATGCTTTTTGTCGCTAAAAGCCAAAACTTGAGGTCGAACATCTAGGCTGAATGTAAAATTTTCGATCGACAAGGTGTCAATTTTGGTACTCTAAATTTTCAAATGTAAAATTTTAACAAAAACTTGACAAGAATTTTATTCAAAGACTTCAGTCAAGTGACTAAATCTAAACTTAAATTTGTTTTTTGCTGCTCACTAATACGTTTTATAACGGATTACATTTTTTACAACGAAAATAGTGAAACATTTCATAACGGCAATTTTTTCCCCAATTTCTTGTGAATGTCCGCTTTTCGTAGTAAAACATCCTAGAGTCGTTTTCGCTCAATCCACAATCATTATCCTCTAGTAATAAAAATTTTCTCTCTTTTTTACAAAACGAAAATGAAAAACCTTAAGATAATCAACAACGTTTTCCATCTGTCCCAATCTAATTCCACATGGAGCTTGATAAATAATAGTTTTATCAAAAGATAATTCGGTGAATAAAGTTTTTGAATCCTTTTTTTCATCAAATACCATGACGAATTCCTAAAAGCATGATTAAGACACAGTAAGAATCAACGATTGGTCAAAGACGAGTGGCACCAGGGTTAGATACCCCCCCCCATGTTCATGCCCTCAAAAAAATTTTTAATGCCCTCGGATTTCCAAAACTTTGCTATATAAATATCGCTCATATATTGCTTTAATTATATCATAAAAAGTTAGCTGCCCCTCTTAAGAAAATTTGGAGATAGATCCATTTTAAGCAAATTTTACGGTCGAAAATCAATGTTTCTAGGCAAAATATGGGTTCCTGAGGTCGCCGACCATCGATTCTTGCATTTTTACATCAAATATAGGTGCGAGGAATCGATTGACGCCGGTTTTAGCCGAATCGAAGTCGATCATAAAGTCTATTTTTTTTACTCCTCCACCCCCACAGGAGTGGTATTTCAATTTTTTCTTGATTCTGTCATCAGGGACCTATCGATTTTATTGGACACAAAAAAATCTCTGACTCTGGTACCACGAGTCCGACGATCGTTACAGAGACAGTGTCTTAAAAAGGATTTTACTTAGATGGCCCACTCAAAAAGTATACAATTTTTGAAAAAATAAAAAAATTTTACATCAAAAATCCACCTTTCTTACGAATCCATACAATAACGGCTTGAAATACGGTGAATATTGAACTTGGTATTCCGGTCGCAACAAAAGTTTTTCATTGTTTAAATCTGCAATACAATCTGGCGAACAATAGCAATTGTTGAAGCTATGCTTAATTGGCAAATGAGACCAATCAGGAATTGGTAATTCAATGATCTCAACCTGTAAAAAATTCAAAATTTATTCATTAAAAAATTAAAATTAAAAAAAATTTTAAGAAAGATATGTTTTTAATCCACTAAAAATTAAGGAAAAAGATAAAAAATCAAATTTTGTTAGTCCTTAAAAATTTTACCTTATTAACTTTTTCAATATTTTCTATGGCATCTGGCTCTGCTTCGTTAGCCAGAATTACAAAATCGTGTAAACTTTGCTTTATACGCATAAATTCCGGATTAGCACTCGACATGATTAGTGTTAATCTAAAAATTGAGGTTTTTACAATTACAGTTATTGGGCAAAGACAGGGGTGCTACGGGTCAGGGCCGCGATTTTTTACGGCGCTAAAAAGATGGGTCAGGCCATAAAAAATCGGGTATTTATGCACTATCTCCCCTTAAGGGGGATTCTGCATAAATTTATGCAGAACCCCCTTCAAGCTGAAAACGAAAAAAATCAAGCATGAGGCTTTGGTTTATGCGAGTTACTCGCAGCGAGTACTCGCAAGCTTAAAAAGTCCATTTTTTTCAAAAACGACCAAAAATTTTTTTCGTGTCAAAAATATTTTTTTCACGTAGTTAGCCCTTCTGTTTGGAATAAATTTTTAAAAAATTGGCTCCGAGTAAATCTTGCGTTATGATATTGGTCCGAACAAAAACTCTTGATCAGACGACCCGGATGGCCGAGTGGGTAAAAGATGGATCCAACAGGTTCCTCGAGTCCGGTCCCCTCCAACTGGATTTTGCCTATAATCCTCACGAGTACTCGCAACCTTTCGTCTATCGAAACGTTGCGAGTAAACTCGCACGAGTAACAAGTATAGATGGAAGCAGCGAGTACTCGTCGCAAATACTCGCAGCCCTTGCGAGTAACTTCGAACCACTTAAAAACGAAGTGTATCTGGAGACGTTGCGACTCGCACTTGCGAGTACTTGCAAGGCGAGTGAAGTATAGATCCTCTCTAAGGCCCCTCCTACATTTGGCTCTAGGAACTTCCACAACAAAAAAGCGGAACTTCCACAACGGTCGATTTTCTCTACTTTCTCGTGATCAAAAGCAAAAAATTCCGTCATATTCGAGTTCCCCATATCGAAAAACCCCTGGATGCAAAAAAATCAGCTGGAAAA
>OZJO01000293.1:0-52151 GCA_900406225.1 Acrobeloides nanus
ATCATTAAAAGGTTTGTTCATATTTTAACTCATTAGTACATATTGATATATAATAGTACGTCAAAAAATTCCCTACAATATAGTGTATTTTGATATCTAGTACTATAAACTCATAACATGTTTATCAGGAAATAAAAATGGTGTCCAAGCATAGACGCCGTTTCCTGAAGTACTTCTTAAAGGACCATTCCAGTAATTTACAACCATATGAAAAAAATGATATATTCGGAAAGATCATGAAAAATGGAGCATTTTTTTGTTTTTACGGCATGTTCTGAATCGTTGTAGTTTTATATAAAAACCATGTGCTGCGTCGGTATGAAAATTTTAGGGGATAATTTTTTCAATTTTTAGGGAGTAGCCTTCTGAGTTTTTAATTTTTACAAAAAAATTTCCTCAAAAATATTAACTCGATCGTGGTTCCCATAGTCGAAAACCCCTGAGTAGGGTGAATTTTTTGACCATACCTTGTTCATGACTATACTTTAAAAGGTTGCTATGACAACATAATTTTTCTTATAAATGTTTTTACATTTATATTAGAGTGTTGTTTTTTGCATTTATACGTTTTATTGAATTTTAAGCTAGAAAATTTGACCCTAGGGGAGAGAACCTGTATAATACAGGGTGGGCCAAATAAAAAAATGAATATCAAAAAATTTGTTAAATATTTATCTAAATTATCAATTTTTTGTGGTAATTTTATGCATGGAATCGCTTGCGCGTATTTTTGAAGCAAGAAAAATTTATATGACCTTGATTCGTAATTTTCGCTTCAATGCATCACAACCTTCCATGATTCAGAGACAGAGAAGCTATTTTAGAGTTTCGTCTAAAAATCATTTTCCCGGGGTAATTTAAACGAGGAATCAATTACGAGCATTGCCGAAGCATGATAACACTTCCCTGGCCATTATTTAAGCGATTTTCGTTTCATTATTCCATGCCTATCAAATCCCTGGAAAATGAAAAGTTGTGATGTATATAAGAGACATGCTCCCAAAAGTTATAAAAAGGTGGGTAGGGAACAAATCGTCATGGCCAAATGATTAGGACTCTACGATTGCACTTTAAAGGCGCGGGTTCGAATCTCGTTTGAATTTAAATTATTTCCGATTTTCATGAAAATTTTTGATTATGCCTATTTTTTGTCGTTGATCATTTTCCTGTTATTATTTTTTATATACAGTCGACTGTCGCTAAGCTGCCGCCCCTGGGGACCGGCCCAAGGTGGCTGCTAAGATAGGGTGGTGGATTAGCGAGAGGCTTTTATACTGAAAAGTGTTCACAGGAAGCGGAAACAAGGTAGCGGCTTAGCGAGAATCGACTGTATATCGTTTTGATATGTATGGCGCTGGTTCAATCACCGCCGGCTACCATAAGTTTTTACCTTTTCTTAAAAGTTCTCCAAATTAGCTAATCTTTTGCACTCAGTGGTTTTTCGACATGGAGAACCCGAATATGAATGAAAAATTCATGAAATTTATAGATCCTTTTCAATGTACATGTCTAGCAAACTATCATATGCTTATAATGCAAGAAGTCAAAAATAATAATGAAGCCAAAACTATATTTATTGATTTTTTTAATTATATCTTTATTATTTATGGGATTTATATTGATAGTTCAGTTGATATTAAACGAAGAAGTTGATATTAAACGAATGGATAAGTATAATGGTATACTTTCTGCAGCTATAGATACTAGGTAAAATTAGGTTATTATGATTTTTGCATTTTGTCCATCCCTAGCCTAACCTAGTCTAAATAGCCTAGTTTAATAGCCTAGCCAAGTCTTTCTTATCTCACAACAAACCCATATATATGTGTTACATCCAGGGGTGCTGCAGGGCCGCAAAAATCGCGGGCCCGGCCCATTTTTAGGCCCACAAAAAACCGCGGCCCCAATCAAGGACCGTAACTAACGACCCCGGCTCTTAAGCAGCCCATTTTTTATCAAAAAATATTCAACAATTTACCTTGGTCCTCCCTTATGTTTTTTTCCAAAATTTTAGTAAATTTTCTTGCGTTAAAGCAAAAAATTAGCGCCGCAGGCGCTATTTAAAAAAATTGATGTAATTAATCTGAAAATGCTCAGAAAATAACGATTTTATTTAAATAAATAAAACGCAAATAAAACGCCATTTATTGGGGCCGAGAATTTTTTGTTTTTTGAAGCGGCCCCAGCCCATCTTTTTAGGGCCGTAAGAAACCGCGGCACCGAGCGATGAACCGGGTCCCGACTCGGGCCCAGGCCCGTCGCACCTATGGTTACACCCCACCTCATCCAAAAAGCTATACCCATGCTTTAACTTACCCTTTGTACTTTTATCCTATGGATTTTTAGCTGTAATTTATTTATGGATAGAATAAAGAATCTTAAGTTTAATTCAACAAATAACAAGGAGCTATTTTGTTGGGTATTTACTTCATCTAGTCACCATCATGATCGGGTATTTTTTATAGTACCGGGGGCTGAGCGCTAACGCGCTCGCATTTTCTCCGAGAGTAACTCCGAACGGCACTCCCGAGCGACTTTTTGAAAAATCGATTTTTTTACGTATATATAAAATATACGTGCACCTAAAAAGTGAAACAATTTTTTGTCTCCGATTTCGACGATTTTTCGTCTTCTCTCATCGTCCCCTACAACTTTTACAATGGCACTGTCCATTTAAATCTAACGTTCCCGAGATCGTTTGTACAACACACACATACACACGTTATACGTTTAATGTAGTAAGATTGTTGATACCCTTGTAAAACCCTTATTTATCAAAAATTTAGGTTCCAGCAGTAAATCAAACTTGGCTACCTCGATGCGATTATGGAATATTTTTTACGAATGAAAAAATGAACGATTGCTCAATACCTCATTTGGCAATATGGAAGGATCTCCCTAATGTTTATTTAAATTCTCATAATAAGACTATATTAGCAAGGCCATACGTTTATAGGAATATTTCTGATGAATACGATTGGTATTATAAGGTATAGGATAGTATTTCACGAGGAAAAAGAAAGGAAAAAATTTTAAGATCAAATTTTTATGTCTCCACTGTCAATTTATTTTGAATATATCAAAAAAAATTTCGCCATGGGGTTCGAACCGTAGTTGGGCAGGGGTGTGTGCCACACATCCTCCTTCTTCTTAAAAGATCAGAATTATCAAAAAAAAGTATAAGATAGTATTCCGTATATTCCCTTATATTCCGAAACCACTTCTTATTTTGCCCGATCAACTTCTTAAGAAGTCTGCTTCTTAGCCCATGGATACTTCTTAAAAAGTGTATTTTAGACTTCAGTTAAATTTTTAACATAACTTTTGTTATCAAATTTCGAAAAAATCATAATTTTTATTTTGACCACTTCTTATTTTTGGTCAGCCAAACACCTCTTTGCCCATGTATGGTTCGAACCCTCAACCATTTGAACGTAAGGTGAGTTGCTTGCCGATACACTGTATGGGTGTTTTTTTATTTGTGGAAATGCCCTATGTAAACAATTTTTTAGGGTGAAGATGACGGTTATTTGATTGTAGAAAATTTGCGAACGTTTTTAAAAAATTTTGACCCAAATAAGCCACATTATTTTGGCGCGTGGCTCAAATCTTACTTGGTAATTTTCTATCTTCACAAATTAAAAAAAAATTTTTAGCCCAAAGGATATAATAGTGGTGCAGGATATGTTTTCAGCAGGGGAACATTAAAAATTTTGGTTGAAGCTCTAGAAAAGGATCCTCATTTTTGCCCACTCGCTGATTATGAAGATCTTGGGATTGGAATGTAATTTTGAATTTTAATTTTTATGAAAAAATTTAGCTGCCTAAGCAAATTAAACATAACACCAGAAGCGTCAGTAGACTCGAACGGGTTTCATAGGTTTTTGCCATTTAGTTTCCAAGAAGTCTATAATGGTCTTGCTCAGGATTGGTATATGAACAATATTTTGAAGGTAAAATTTTTTAGAAACAACAATTTTTTAGGCGATATCCACAAAATAGACTAATTTTTTAGGGATTTCATGCATTTGGACCAGAACTTATACAATTGCACCATATTACACAAAATGAAATGTTATTAATAGATACAATGCTATATAGGGTAAAAGTTAACAGTATAAATAAACAAAATTAATTTTTTTTCAGCACAATAAAATTATAAAAAATAAACGATTTCTACAAAATAATAAGCACATTATATTAGGCGGGGAATCGATTGCGCGCATTCCCGAATCGTGAAATCGCTTTCTTGATCCTGATTCAGGGAAAAGATACGTATTTACGTAAATAAATTGATTGTCGTTTCAATACACCGATTTCTTCCCTGAATCAGAGTCAAGGAAGCGTTTTCACGGTTCAGGAATGCGCGCAATCGAATCCCCGCCTAGAAAAACATAAGAATCGACGGTTTTCTCATAAAAATCCGAAAATGTTTAATTTTCGCTTCAATACACCCACTCCATTCCCTGAATCAGGGTTAAGGAAGCATTTTCATGCTTCGGAAATGCGCGGAATCGATTTCTCGCATAAAATTACCCCTAGAAATGTATTTTTTACAAAAATTTTCAAAAAAATTTTTTTCGGAGAACGGACTCCGATTGTTACCCTCTTTAAAATTACATGAAAAATTTTTGCTGTCATTATTTGGCAATTTTGACTTCTGTATGACCCTATAATATATGGCCCGGGTTCGATCCCCGGCGAAATGTTTTTGCAATTTATATTTTTTTGATAACTTTCAACCCGTATAGGCTTTCGCACACCATAAACGATTTTGATATAATTTTTTCATTAAACCTAAATGGATTGAGAATTATCAAAGAATATTAAAAAAAATAAAAAGTTCAAAAACATTTCACCCCTGCATCGGCTTTACATTATAGGATACATAGAAATAAAAAGCAAAAAATGATGATAGGCAAAATGATAGAAAAAATTTCATATAATTTTAAGTAAGTTTGCTCTAACAATCTTTTTCTAAATATAAAGATTTCAACCTCAGGGGATAAAGCCCAATGTTGCTTAACTTGCTATATCAAACGATCTGGAAATCACCGACCAACGAAATCTGGCCGAACTTTTCAGTCATTCAATGAAACGGACTATTTTTTTAAACATAATACATCTCCTCATCAACATTCTACTCTTTACATCCCAAAAATGATGTTTATTCAATGAGACATGTGCGAATGAAGTAGTACCGTATTTAGCCAACAAGTAAATGATATGCAATTCACTTGGGATAGCCGCTAATAAAATCAAAGCATTCAACCGCGGCGATGGATTGGCCCCATTGGTGTGGAATGAGGATCTTGGCAAGACAAGACTGTTGCTTTCCTTAAACGTTCATGCAGCTGCCGGCGAGGTTGGAAGATGAAGTTATTGAGATGAGGGAGAAATGGTCCAAAACAAAGGTCATGCCGTCAGTCATTTGCATTTAATTATTATTATTACTATTGATGGTGTTTAAGGCTTTAGACGGCTGGATAAATCTTTGTTATATATTTTTATGTTTAAAAGTTTTTAAAGATCAGTCTAGTTGGAAAAAGTTGTCATTTTTATGGTATAAACTGGGGGACCATCGTTTCTTCAAGTTGCTTAAGGTCAGTCGGCTTGGCCTTCGGCCTTGTTCCATGTTTTTCGATTTTAATTTTTTTTTATTAAAAGGCTCATTTTTTCAATTTTTCAATAACAAAGTCATTTTTCATGAAAAATCATCAAATTTTGTATACTTTGCCATCATTTCAAGAAAAATTAAAGATTCTCCACCTTTGGGGATTCAAATACACGTTTTACTGAGAAAAACGGTAACTTTTTCTCAACTGGTTTGGTCTTTTAAGCAGGAGTCTCAAATTTTGAAATTCGCATAATTAATCAGGTTTAAGTTGGAATCAAAAGAGTTATAAAAAAAGTTTCTTCACCAATTCCCTGTTGAAAAAAATTCAGTAGAAAGTTTGTAAAGAAACTTTTTGAAAATTTGTTACTTTGAAGACCAACTTGAACCCGATTAATTATATAAATTTCAAAATTAGAGACCCCTGCTTTTAAGTCCCCCATATGTCTGATACCATACTACGTTCTACTATTAACTACCGAGAACGTTGTCGAATGCATGACTTAAATGAAGCTCTTGACGATTTGCGAAGTGTTATACCTTATGCACATGGCTCCACGGTTAGGAAATTATCAAAAATTGCAACTTTACTATTGGCCAAAAATCATATTGTTATGCAGGTTTGGAAAAACTTTTATTTGAAATACATTATCGGAAAAAATGTGTCTTCCCAATTACCTCAAATTTAAAGTAGTGATGAAAAAATAAATTTTTCTTTTCAAGCCTTCTTGCAAAGTACTCCTAGATCGATTTATACTGCCGCCAGTGGCGTAGCCAAGGGAGCAGGGGAACCCCATTCACAAAAAATTTAAAATTTTTTGCCCTTGATGGCCAAGATGTTTTGTCCGGTTTTGACAATTTTTTGAAAAAATTGTCCATTTTTTAATCTTTTCACTAAAAAATGCTATTTTTCATCAAAAAATGGCTATTGTTGATTAGGAAAAAATGAGACTTGTAGTTAAAAATGAATTTCTTAATCATTTTTGTGTGCCAAATATGCAATTTGTTTGGGCAAAAAAGCATTTTTCGCACATAAAAAGTTACATTTTTTTACAAAATCGAACTGCAGTAGCACCCCATATTTGAAAAATGTTTCCTCAAAATGCCATGGACTATAATCATCCCATAATCTTGGACGCTGTGTTAACGGGTGGGGGCGATTGAACCTTTTTTATCCTTTACATTAGAATTTTTATAATTTTTTTAGCAAACGGCTATCGAAGAACTTAATCACGTCGTTGCACTTCTTCAGAATAGAATAAAAGAACTTGAAGCCAAAGTGAAATCTGAAATTGAACATTAGAATTGAATTGAAAGTGAACCAATACAAAAAATTCATTGGAAATAAATCTTACCATTTTTGAGTTTTTTTAGCATTATTTTTTGCTTTTATTATTCCAGATAAGATAAGTTGTTATCTAGCAACGTCAAAAGATTATAAAAACAATTTCTCTTTTTTACGTGAGCTCTAAAAATGCGGTTATTAGTAAAGTAACTTTTAATTTGAACATACATCTAGTCTTTTAAATGTCGAATCAGATGGTAAAAGCAGCTCTCTCAGGGAAGAGGCCTCCTCTCTAGAGTAAGTCCATCCGCCCTCTCATGAGAGGACGTGTCCCAAGTTGTTGCATTTTTAAATTTTGTTAAAAATTTATTTCTTTCCTAAACTTTTTTACAAAAAATTTTCTAAGAAGCAAATAGCGCAAAATTATTCTTGATTGCGGAGAGTTCGATCCCCTGAGGTCGAAATTAGACATCGGAAATCAAAATTTTAGAAATTTCAAAATTTGGTTCATAACTTTTTTTTAAATAAATTTTTACAAAAACAATGTCGTCAATTTAGATTGTGCACAAAACAAGCACTATAATCTTGAAACAGTCCAGAGGAATATATCCAAAACAACAAAGTGAAGGAAAATATATGTTTCTTTTGCTTGGAGTATTCGGATCGCAAATTTATGAAACCAATAAAATGAGCTCAAACTTTTTGAAACATATGAAATGAGAGGGAAATGGCAAATTAATGAAACTAGTAAAAGTATCGGAAGCCGAGCGCTCCGCGCTCGCGATTTCTCCGAGAGTAACTCCGAGCGATACTCCCGAGCAATACTCCTCGTTAAAAAATAGCATATCTTTTTAACGGAGAAATTTAAAAATTTGTTGTCCGATTTTGATGATTTTGGTATCTTCTTTTCTTATCTCCCCATAAAACTTTTGCAATGGCACTGACCGTTTAAATCTATTATTTCCGAGATCGTCTGTACATCAAACGCACAAATATTACACGTTTAATGTAGTAGGATAAGAGGATAAATTTATCACGGCGAGCGAAAGTTTAAAAAAAGTCTACAGGGTGTCCCAAATTTTCATGACGCTAAAATTTGCTCATTTTTTTTCAAATAAAGCCATTTTTGATAATTTTTTATATAAATTTCACCCAGAGACAAGAGGAAAACGATTATAGTAAAAAATGGAAAGGAAAAATTTTTAAAAATTTGATCTCCCTTGGTCACCCCCTTTTGGTTCCCTCACACATGCACATTGGTGGTAAAATGTTTGAAATGGCCCTCTCAAGCCCCTTACGGCATCCCCCTCAAGTCCCTTAAGGCATACCAAAACTTTACTTTTTTGTCAAATTTTAAAATTGCAACATATTACAGGGAACTACAGGGAAAGCAGGGAATTACAGGGAATTTAAAGGGTTTACAGGAAATTGCAAGGAATTACAGACAATTACAGAGAAAATTTCTTGTATTTCCTGTTCCCTTTATTATATGAAAATGAAATTACAGAGAAATTTCCCAATACATATGTATTAGGGGTCATCCAGATATTACGTAATCAATTTGGGGGGAGGGAACCATCAAAAAGTTGATTACGTAATATCTGGATGACCCCTTAATACCGTCCCATTCTAATTATGTCACCTATATAGGTGATTTTTTACAAATGAGTGCGGTACAGTTAAAAGGGATTATAGAGAATTTTATTTCCATTCATGTACAGGGAAACATCCCTGGGATTGATTAAGATGTTTTTCGGGGTCTTCGGTCCGAATAGAAGGGGGAATCGGTCTCCGATGCCCCCCCCCCTTGCGCTTACTCCCCACCTACGGCACTAATTATGAACGAAATTTTGTAACACACTTTAGTCTGTTTCTAAGTATTGTAATCAGTATAAATAGTTTTTGTTATACATCTTTTATGTTATGGTAAATGTTTTGTCATATACTGGAATTTTATCAATGCACCAGAAAGTTCTACTTAGATCAACTTTTTTTTAAACTTTGGTAATTTATGGATGAACAACTTTTATCCATTATTATTTCATTTTTACAATTCTATAAAGCAAATTCTATTGAAGAGCTTAATCATGTCGTTACTCTTCTTCAGAATAGAGTAAAAGCTTGAAGCCAGTATGAATCTGAAATTTAATATTAAATAAAATATGTTGGAAAATAAAACTTTACTCTTTTTATCTTCTTTACAATTCTTTTTTATGTTTAGTATGCTGCCGATAAGATAGGTTGTTACCTAGCAACGCAAAAAGTATTATAAAATCGGTTTTATCTATTATTACGTTTTTCTAAAAAAGTGCGGATATTAGTAAAGTAGTTTTGTAATGTCAACATACTTCTAATCTTTTAATGAGTTGAACAATTGCATAACAAGAAAACTTAATCCAATAATGTTCACAAACTTGGCTAAATGGAAAATTCTTAAGTCTTTTTGAAGAAAATCTAATGAAAACATTTTATGCTTTCTAAAAAAATTCATAAATTTTGGTCAAAATAATAGGGAAATCTTTACACATACTGGGTTTTCCGGAAATTTTTTTATCGGTTTTCGTTTGATCGAAAATTGCATTTTCAAAGTTTTTAAACATCACCATTGTTTTTCGATGCTGACAATAGATGGGATCAACGTTGTTTAGTAATTTATTGAAAAAATGTTCCGATTTTTTTGCTTGGGGGCTTGGGAAACCAAGGGGTAAAAAATCAAATTTTTCAATAAGTTCATAAAATTGACTGATCGAAAATTTTTATCAAAAAATTTCTAAATAACGCCGATTACACCAATTTTCGACATGGGAACGATGGTGGTGTTTAAAAACGTTGAAATGCCATTTTAGACAAAAAATGAATACAATTTCCGGACAACACAATATTTTCGGAAAAAGATTCGGGTCATTCAAAGGCGTAGGAAGAAGGGTCGACTAGAATCAGGCACTTTTTTGAATGCATAAAAAAATCATAAGGGGTATATTTATGATTTTTTTAACCTACAAAAACATAAGCACGCCGGTTTTTTTGTTGTAAAACTTGGATGAAATTCGAAATTTTAAAAGCGAGTCACATCATTCGACTCAGCTCAACTATATGAGTAAAACTAGTACCATATTGTATTCTACCACGATTACAGACTTCCATGCCGAGTACTAGTGTAACAAATTTGTAGTTTATAGGTCGAGGGTTCGAATCCCGGCCCGAAATTAAAGTTATCCAAATTATATACGAATACCCTAGTACGGACGGGCACAAGATTAGGTTTTTTATATTTATGATTTTCATGGAAATCTCATCTAATTTCAAGATAACACGTTATTTCCGCACACCCTGTATACAGTTACAGAAGTATTTACTGGCCAAAAAATGATTGCAAAGCGCTTTAGAGGCCAAAAAGAGATATGCAAAAATTTTCATCGAATTTGTAATTTGCCACAGGATTCGAACCCGAGACCTATAAATGCAAAAACCACTCGGCCATGTGAATCATTAGGGTCTTTGTACAATATATACCTCGTTTTACTCATCTCATTGAGCTGAGTTGAATGATGTGACTCGTTTTTAAAATTTCGAATTTCCTCCAAAAAACCGCCATGTGAGGGATTACCATTATGTTTTTCGGTCGGTTGGGGGAGGGGGGGGGGTACTTATTCGAAGTACCAGCTCTTTCCTAAACCAACGCTTAATATAAAAAAATACATAGATTTATCCAGCCTTTAACAAACCTTTAATAATCTGGACCAAATTAATACAAAAATCGGTCCTATGAGATTTCACTTTAGCATAACATGGCCACAATAAAAATAAGTAAGAGCATTAATTTAGTGTTAGTAGTTGTTATAGAATTTGATGTTTGGTTGAAAGCATNACTTTAGCATAACATGGCCACAATAAAAATAAGTAAGAGCATTAATTTAGTGTTAGTAGTTGTTATAGAATTTGATGTTTGGTTGAAAGCATCGTTACAATAATTTTCTGTACATATGCAAATTTTTTGAGTGTTTTGAATAATTTCTATATAACCAGTAGTTCGTTTCCTGGTGTAAGAAGGTATTTCAACGCAACCAGGTTCTTCAAATGATATAGGATAGTTGACACGCTGGTCACATCCGGAACCAACCCAGAATTTTTTGGGGTTAATCTAAAATATAGGTAAGATTGAGGGTAGACAAATTATTATAAAAATATCCCCCAAGAATACTTCGTGGAGCGCGAAGAGAAAAAGTCGACGAAAATTTTTTGGATATATCTTCTCCCCATGAAACTTTCTGTCACTGAATTTGAGGGGGGCAGTGGCGGCGCTGTTGGAGGGAAGTGGTCCGCAGTGTCCATGGGCCCCGACCCCAAATAAAGAAATGAGTAAATTTATCTAACTTATATTTTACCTCCATAGTGATCATAACACAAGCATCTTGTTCATCTCTACATTCCACTGGCTCCAATTCACAAATCGGCTCTTTCAAATGATAATGAACACGAAAACTATCAAAATCATTCGTATCCTTCTCCTTGGGTCCACTTTTACATATCATACATCTCAAGCCCAAAATTTTACCCAACGCCAAATTCTTCACGACCCTTTCGAAAATTAGTATAATTATNCAAGCATCTTGTTCATCTCTACATTCCACTGGCTCCAATTCACAAATCGGCTCTTTCAAATGATAATGAACACGAAAACTATCAAAATCATTCGTATCCTTCTCCTTGGGTCCACTTTTACATATCATACACCTCAAGCCCAAAATTTTACCCAACGCCAAATTCTTCACGACCCTTTCGAAAATTAGTATAATTATCAGATTTTTTAGAATAAAGTAGCCAGGCATCGTTGTTGATAGAGCAGTCTCGATAAATGACATGAAAGCTGCGATTATTTTAATTAAAGCCTTCTTTCTGTCTTCCATCTATCCATCCGGACGTACACGTCTAGTCCGTAAGGATTATAGATGAGAAAAGTTCAAACAAAAAAGGCAGCAAGGAAGGAAAGATTAATCGATTTTTTCCTCTCCTGCGTAATATGCGGATTTGAAAAACGTAAAATTATTATGATGCTTAGCTCATACCTTTGGCGACGTTTCTTGCTTTCGGAAGAAAAAGCTCATTGTTCCTTTTTATTTGACTAAGAATGAAATTTGGAATGACTTATTCGAGCATATTTTTGAAGAAACAATAAACAAAAAATAATACTTTTTCACAATCCATAAATTAAATATAAAGTAATAGGAACCGAGCGCCTCCGGCGCTCGAAGTTTCTCCAAGTTGACTTCGAGCAGCACTCCAGAGCGCTCCAAAACCTATTTAAAAAGTTGAATTTTTTATTTTTAGAAAGTTTTACACATGTGTAAATTTACGCAGACTAAAAAAATTTTCGATTGGCCCCTCCCTACGATCAAAATTAAAAAATTCCTTCGAATTCGTATTCCCCATACCCAAAAAAATAAATAAGCATGGAATTAGGGTCCCCCCTTATGATTTTTCTAAAAAAATCATAAGGGGGACCCCTATGTTTTTGGCCCGTAAGGGGGGAGGGGTACCGGTACCCTTGGTACCCCCCCCCCCCCCCCCCNCCCCCCCCCCCTGTGGCTACGCTACTGTTTCAAGAATTCAATGAGCTATCGCTAAGGGGCCATCCAATAATTAACGTTTACAAAAATTGGAAATTATTCATCCCCTCCCCCTTCTGATGAGATTTTTTGAGCATTCTCCTACCAAAAAATAAAGAAATATATATGAAAAATAAGGACTGACGAGAATCGGCCGTACCCCTTCTCCCAACTGCAAACGTTAGTTACTGGATGGCCCCTAATTCCATGCTTATTTAAAAAGGCCTACAGTTGCTTTTTAAAAATCTATTTATTTCCAAGAAGCCTTTAATTGCTGAAAATATATATTTTGTTCTTCATTTGTTGATACAACTAGACGTTGTCCTTTGAGATTTTTGACTTGCTGCAATGCGATATTTACGTCCTCAATATGAGAATTTCGACTCAAATTCTTTTTAAATAATCGTATCTTTCTAAAATTTTGATGTGGAGAAATAATATTGATAAATAAATCACTCTCCCCTGTGCAATTTGAACTCTAGATAAAATCTTCACCATTAGACCCCTTCCTTCCCATTATTACAGGGCACCGCAAAAATAATAATGAGATTTTTATGATTTTTGTACAATTTTTCAAAAATTTTCAAGTTTTTAAAATTTCACAAAAACCTCCTTAGGGATTTTTCTATATTAGGAATCGATTTCGCGCATTGGAAAACCTTGAAAACGCTTCTCTGACCCTGATTCAGGGAAGAGGCACATGTTTTGAAGATCCCTGGCTATGTCAGGGTCGGAGAAACGTTTTCAAGGTTCGGAAATTCTTGCAATCAATTCCTGCTATAAAAAACCCCTTATAGGGTTATTTTGTGAAAATTTAAAAACTTGAAAATTATTGAAAAAAACACAAAAATCTCTCTTTGTCTAAACCTCAGCTGGCAGGTCCATAATTTTTGGAATTCAAGACAAAAACTGACTTATACAATAAATTCCGCCATGTAGGCGTTATTATAAGAGTCATAATAATCGAGATTAAAGCCGATGCAACAACATAATTAAATACGATTAAACAGCAATATTTCAAAGTATTATTCTCCATAAAATTTGATAATACAAATACCTATAAATTTATGCTTTAACAATTTTGAAAATTTTACAATTTACAAGTTTACATGGGCAATACCCCCCCCACACCCCCCCAATTGGAGTCTTGAGAAGAATGAGAGAGAAGTTTTAATTCAAGGAGAAAATTTTAAAGATTTTTATGCTAGAGCGCACTAAAAAAAGAAAAAATAAAAGAAAAAACTATTTTTTGATAAAAATTACACAAAGTGACCAAACAATTGCCAAAATTTTGTAAAAATTTTAAAAAATTATAAGCTAGACCCACATGTTTTTTGGTCATAGAAGGTCAGAACATAACTTTTGAAAATTTGGAAGGGGTATTGCCCATACATGCTTACAATAACAGCAAAACCAGTTTCAATACTTAGGATAAAACATGCTTTCCAAATTAAGTCAATTGAGCGAATATTTTCACTTAACTGAAACTTATGGCTTAAGTTGTAAGTATGAAGTTGTTGAGATTGCTTATATTTTTGGAAATTATAAAAATAAGAACCAAATAGCAACTAAAAAGATCAATAATTTTATCAAATTGTTAACATACCACAAATCCAATAGAACCAATGGAAAAACATGGGACTGCTACATACAAGATTGGTATTCCTAAATGTTTTATTATTACTTTTGGTATAAAATCAATGGGCAATTAGTAAAAGTAGTACCGGTAGTATCGGTAGTACCGGTACTACCGGTACTACCGATACTACTTTTACTAATTGCCAATCAATGCTGTAGTAGAATTTTTTATAGGGAATTGTCCATTGGACGAAGTGTCCTCATTGGATGTAGTGTCCTTATTGGATGAAGTGTCCCAGTTGGATAAACTGACATTGGATAAAGTGGGATACGCCCAAATAAATAATAAAATAATAAGATGCAAAAATTTGGCTTTAAGTCAAAAACTAGTGATCAAATATCCATACAGAATATATCATAATTTTTCTTAAATCATGGCCGATAAAATGAAGATCAGATCGACCCAAAATGAAGATCAAATCGACCTATAACTTTCAAACCATGTCCATGTCCTAGCCCTGATTGATGGATCTCTGAGACAAACGTGAAGTCTTTTTCCGCCGCTTTTCATACCTACCAAAAGCTATTAAAAAACAAAATAAAAAAGAAGCTGAAAGTGTAATTATAAACGGTATTATTATAGCAAATATATTCCACCATGTTTCATAAGTTTTATACATAAATGTTGCTATGGTACGTTCATACAGAATAAATACAAACATAAAGACTGCTGCTAAACCGAAAGCTCCACGAAATATTTGAAAATATCCAAAAACACCACTTTTTATTAGAATCGGGGGTCCATAAATCAAAAAGAGTTCATCTACGTCTAAATTGGGATAATGCGGAAAAAATTGTCATTTTTTGTTGATATTCGGAAAGTTCATAAAAATGAAGCATTTTTTGTTTTTACGGTAAATTCGGAATCGTTGTCGTTTCCGAGATAATGTCGTGTGAAGTTGGCGAAATTTGAAATCTGTGTACCACAACGAAAACATGTACCCGAATGTTTCTACGATAATTTTTAATTTGCATCAATTAAAAGTTCACTATTGAAGCAATTATTCAAAATTATCTGATTAATCGCTTCAATAAACAACTTTTAATTGATGCAAGTTAAAATGTTTCGTAGAAACCTTCAGGTACATGTTTTTGTTGTGGTATACAGATTTCAAATTTCGCTAACTTTACACGACATTATCTCGGAAACGACAACGATTCAGAAGTTACCATAAAAATATAAAATGCTCCATTTTTTATAAACTTTCAGAATATCAATAAAAATGGCAACTTTTTCCGCTCAGACTGGTCCTTTAAATGTTTANGATTCAGAAGTTACCATAAAAATAAAAAAATGCTCCATTTTTTATAAACTTTCAGAATATCAATAAAAATGGCAACTTTTTCCGCTCAGACTGGTCCTTTAAATGTTTACACATTCAACCCCCTGTTAACAACCATCGCCTTACTTGTTGTTTTTTATCCTTACCTAAATTTCCGATTCCCGTAAATTTTCCGATTATCATTACTATTCGAAAAGACATAGAAATCACAAAAAATGTTCCACACATTTGTACTAAACGTATTAAGTGGATATGAAGCAAAGCCCTTGAAGCGAAGAGAAAAATTATTATGAATATTATAAGCATTGATAACAAAAGCAAAATAAGCTCAAACAAATTAATTATAGTCAAATAGGGGGTAATATTTAAAGTTATGTTAGAGATAAATGAATCATTAAAATCCATTTTTTACAACACCTCTGAGAGGTTCGCTTAATAGTGATTTCTGAGTTCGGTTTAAGCGTTAGACATATAATTTTTTTAGTGTTTTGGTAAAACAGCTGTTTATTTTGCGCAAATAGATTAACAAATTCTCAGAATTTTTTATTCATAGTTTATTTTTTATTTCATAGTTCATATATTGATTTAGCTATACAGACTTAAAAGTTTAATATCGGGTATTCAAAAATTTTTTATAGCTCATAAGTCATTAAAAGATGCGAGGGGCATTTCAAAAATGCCCCTACAAAGGAATTACTCGCAAATTACTGAGGCCTTTAATACATGCTCAAAACACTGAGCCAGGAATATAGCATATTCACATCTCTGTTGAACCGAGCTTAGCCATCCCATCCCAGTGTTGTTTAACTTGCAATATCAGATGGGGTCTGATCAGACAAAAAATCATGCTTTCAAAGAAAACTATGCCATTCTAAACAAAAAACAAATTTTGTGTTTGGATGATGTAGTCATAATTTATGAGGCGTAGTGAGAGATAAAACGCTAAATTTTTGGTTACATGAATGTGAACATAACGAGATTCCTTTGTAGCTGATATTGGGAGTGGAACTCTTTAATCAATCCCTCGTTGAGGTTGTCTTCAAGAGTCTTCTTCAAGTGGATTGAAGCAAATATGGTACAAGGGAATAAACACTTGATGCTTGTCTCCTGGGATGATGAGCACTGGTGCTATTGCGCTTCCTTTCGCTTATATAGAACTTAGGATTTGCTATTTCTTGCATAAGATTGATGCAATGCTTAGGTTTAGGCCCTGTCGAGGTATTTCTGCTGCCATAGACTGTCATCGCTTTTCACTAAAAAACAGCTGAAAACTGGACTCAAAACGTCAAAAATGATTTTTGATGGGGTAAAAAATGCCCTATTCCTTAGTCTACCCTTATACCTATGNAAAAAACAGCTGAAAACTGGACTCAAAACGTCAAAAATGATTTTTGATGGGGTAAAAAATGCCCTATTCCTTAGTCTACCCTTATACCTATGCCACTGATCCCAATTTATGTTCCTTTTATGCCGATAGACGCGAAATGATTTTTAAGCTATTTTTGAATTATTCTCATTTTTTATTGTTTGATGTTTATAAAAAACTTTAACCAGAAAATTTAAATTTCAAGTTTAGAAACGTCATACAATTCAAGTTTTGTTTAAATAAGTGCTTTTAGACGACTTGCCCCGATTTTCCTGTTCTAGAAGCTAACATTTTTGCTCTTTTGCGTATAGTCTTGTTTACTTAAGCTAAAGCTGAAATAATGCAAACTTTTCATTCTCTACTATGTTTTATCTGACTTCCTCGTATTTTTGCTAGACATTTTTTTATTATTAAGAATCTAGAGGGAGAGGCAGTATGGTACCCAAGAAAAAATTTTAGAGGGAATAAAATTACAAGTTACTAGGATTTTACGCTATTGCACTTTCCGGTTTTTAAAAAAGTTGATCAATAATCGCAAAAATTTCATTTTTTGAACCACATTCCTGTGGGCGACAGTCTCATCATCACCTCCAGGATATGCTAATAGTTATGGCATAAATTTTCAATAGTGCCAGTCAATTTTTTTAATAGAAAANTGAACCACATTCCTGTGGGCGACAGTCTCATCATCACCTCCAGGATATGCTAATAGTTATGGCATAAATTTTCAATAGTGCCAGTCAATTTTTTTAATAGAAAATTTTTCATACTTTCAACTGTTTTAGATGGCAGGGAAACAAAAGACTTTGAAAAAATCCAAAGGAGCCGATCTAGATGATCTCAAACAAGAAGTCCGTATGGTAAACAAACAAAAATTTAATTAATAAAAAGAATCTTGTTTTAGGACGAGCACACGATCTCCGCTGAGGAGTTAGCTGGCCGACTGGAAACCAATTATGATACTGTAAGAATTTTAAAAAAAACTTCATTTTTACAGGGTGGCCAAAATCGGATTTTTGCGATTTTTTCAAAAAATTTCAAGTTTTTAAATTTTCACCAAAATAATTTTAATGGAGTCATTATGCGAAAAATCGATTGCGATCATTACTGAACATTGAAAACGCTTCCTTGACATGTATTAGCATATTTTCGCTTCAATACACACACCTCTTTCCCAAATCAGGATCAAGGATGCATTTTCGTAGTTCGGAAATAAGAAAAATCAATTTCTCCCATAGAAAACCTCCTACAAGATTGTTTTGGAAAAAAGTAAATAACTTGAAAAACTTTGAAAAAATCGCCTTTTTCGGCCACCCTGTATATTCTAGGGTTTAACAACACGAAAAGCTGATCAAGTTCTTGCTAGAGACGGTCCAAATGCTTTATCTCCGCCTAGGACAACACCAGAATGGATAAAATTTTGTAAAAATTTGTTTGGCGGGTTTTCAATGCTTCTTTGGGTGGGTGCTGTTTTGTGCTACGTGGCTTATGCTGTCGATGTCTGGTCTTTGGAATATCCTTCTAAGGATAATGTAAGATAATTTGACACGAAAGAGACAAATTGAGCCTCTTGTGGGTCCTTACAGCTCATTCTGTGCCATAGTGTTTGGACCTCTGATTTCATGTAAGGAAGGAGGTGTATGGATCCAAATTCTTGGGCTATATGGAGCTGAGGTTGAGATCAAACGCGAAGTATTTGTATGGAAGGGTAACAGGCAAGGACATAGCTGGGGTTTTCAAAATCTGCATTTTAAAGTTTTTAACAATGAAACATACGTATTCGGATAGCCCATGAGTTTGTTATAAATATGTTGATGAGAAAGTTTTTTTACCTCACCCTTTGGTTGTAGGGTCAAAAAACACTAAAATCGACAAAGTCAATTTTCCAAAAAACCTAAAAATTTTTTAAAAAGATTCCTCATAAAATTTGGTGTGGGGGCACCTACATTTCGAAAGCCAAAAGTTTTTAGTTTTTTTCTGAAATTGGCCCCAAAGTTTTAGCTAATCTCAAAAAAATCATTTTTTCGGATTTTTTAAAATTAGCCAAAACTTTGGAGCCAATTTCCGAAAAAACTAAAAACTGTTGACCTTCGAAATGTGTATGCCTTTTAACCAAATTTTATGAGGAAACTTTTGCGCGCAAAATTAACGTGCGTAAAATTAAGGTTTCTCGGAAAATTGGCTTTGTTGATTTTAGTGTTTTTTGACGCTACAGACAAGGGATAAGGTCGAAAACTGTTTCGACAAAAAATTTATATCAAACTCATATATAGGCTATACGTATGTTTCATTTTTAAAAACTTTAAAATGCAGATTTTGAAAATTCCAGCTACGTCCTTGGTCACAGGGGCACACGTTTCCCTACCCGAGCAAACATGACTCAAAAACTTTTTTTAATGACCCGTTTTTAGCTCTATCTCGGCCTTGTACTAATGATGGTCGTCATAGTAACTGGTTGTTTCCAATATTATCAAGAAAGTAAAAGCTCCAAAATTATGGAATCTTTCAAAAACATGGTCCCAACGGTATTGCCCCAAACCCACAAAAAATCCATAAACTTTGTTTAGTTTGCCTTAGTCTATCGTGATGGCCAAAAAATCCAAATTGCCACAGAAAAACTTGTTGTTGGAGATGTTGTTGAAGTAAAAGGTGGTGATCGAATTCCAGCTGATTTGAGGATTATTAAAGGATTTGGCTTCAAAGTTGATAACTCATCTTTAACTGGAGAATCTGAGCCACAAAGCAGGTCCCCTGAATGTACAAATGAAAATCCACTAGAAACAAAAAATTTGGCGTTCTTTTCTACTAACGCTGTGGAAGGGACAGCAAAAGGAGTTGTGATTAATACCGGAGATAGAACTGTAAGGGAATTTTAACTCATTTTTAAGCAAAAAAATCAATTTTTGACTCATTCTTAAGCGAAGAATTGATTTAGGTAATTTGTGATTTTGGACGAATTTTGAAAAAAAATCGACATGAGAAAGGGTGTCTCATACTTCTTGAGAAAAAAATAATGAAAAGTTGACTGATTTAAAATCAAACCAATTTTTGGGCTCAATTTAAACAATTTTTGAGGAAAAAAAAATCGATTTTTGGCTCAAAAGTGGACCATTTTAAGTCCGATTTTTAACCTTTATTTATTACAGATCATGGGACGCATTGCCCATCTTGCTTCTGATATTGACAGTGGAATGACCCCTATTGCCCGAGAGATTGAACATTTCATTCATATCATCACGGGAGTAGCCGTTTTCTTAGGAGCTACCTTTTTCATCATTGCTTTTATCTTGGGATACCACTGGCTTACAGCCGTCGTATTCTTGATTGGTATCATTGTCGCTAATGTTCCTGAAGGTAAAGATCATATAATCTTTGTAAACCTTTACTAACTCCCAACTTCGCTAAATTCGAGGTTGGGAAGGAGAAGCAGTGGCAAGAGAGAAAGGGGGCACTTCCCCAAAAATGCTGATTTTTCTCAAAAGTATAAGGTGGCTCTTATGTTTTTTTTTTAAATTTCGGCCCACTAGGGCACTTATCCACCCCCATTTCCTTGCATATGTCACTGGGGGGGGGGGGGGGGGGGGTCCTGTGCGATTCCAAATTTTTGGAATCGCACAGGAACGCTAGATCAAGCATTGGTTCCTATCTGTAAGTCCTAAAAATTTTAGATGGGATCAATAAAGTGCCTGATCATTTTTGACCGTTCTCACTATGCCACTGTGTTGTATATGTCCATATTGAAATTAACCCAACAAATTTGACTTTCTTCCTATTTTAGGTCTTATCGCCACTGTTACTGTCTGTCTTACTCTTACTGCTAAACGCATGGCCTCCAAAAACTGCCTTNCGGGGGGGGGGGGGGTCCTGTGCGATCCAAAAATTTGGGATCGCACAGGAACGCTAGATCAAGCATTGGTCCCTATCCTGTAAGTCCTAAAAATTTTAGATGGGATTAATAAAGTGCTTGATCATTTTTGACCGTTCTCACTATGTCACTGTGTTGTATATGTCCATATTGAAATTAACCCAACAAATTTTACTTTCTTCCTATTTTAGGTCTTATCGCCACTGTTACTGTCTGTCTTACTCTTACTGCTAAACGCATGGCCTCCAAAAACTGCCTTGTCAAAAATCTAGAAGCTGTAGAAACTCTTGGTTCTACATCTACCATCTGCTCAGATAAGACTGGTACTTTGACACAAAATCGTATGACAGTGTCTCATATCTGGTGTGATCAAAACATTAAATCCTGTGATACGACTGAAAACTATTCAGCTGAAGCAAAGAAAGAGGAGAAAAGTGAAACGTATAATGCACTTTTAAGAGTTGCTGCACTTTGTAATCGTGCTGAGTTTAAACCGGGACAGGTAAGAAAAAAAAGAAAAAAACCCAAACACCAATTTATGATACATCACTTAAATCATTGACCTGACCCCACCCCCTAACCAACCAGATCATTTGCCATCCCCCATAATCAACAAGAATTATTTGACCTCCACTTATATTTTAAGTCACGAAATATGTGGATAATCCCTAAGCCTAAAATCTTCATTGGTCGAGACACAGAATCCAATGGACAAATATTAATTTTCAGACTGACATCCCAGTTCTCCGCCGCGATTGCACTGGTGACGCTTCCGAAATTGCTCTCTTAAAATTCTCAGAAATCACCCTCGGAAATATCATCAGATACAGAGAAAAGAATCCAAAAATAGTCGAAATTCCGTTCAATTCTACGAATAAATACCAAGTTTCGATTCATGAAACTGATGTTGAAGCCGATGGGTATTTATTAGTCATGAAAGGTGCTCCAGAAAGGATTCTTGAAAGGTGTTCGACGATTTTGCTCGATGGGAAAGTTTATGATATGGATGATAAACTTAGAGCGGAATTTAATACTGCTTATTTGGAATTAGGTAAAAGTCCGGGCCACATGGGCTTTAAAAGACTTGGAATCTGTCAATTGGGGTAGGGCCAAGATTTTGGATAACCTTAAACCCTGATACATGGCGCGGCGCACCAAAAATGAAAAAGGTACAGATAAGAGTCAAAATTTAAAATAATCGAATCAGCTCGCTGAGCGTTTCAAAACGAATACCATATCATGGGGTTTTGGGTGTTTGGCCCATGGCCGATTAGCTAACGTGTTCGGCCTTCACTCATAGGTCGCGAGTTTAGATCCCCCTTGGAGCCGAGACAGACATTTTCCAGGCTTATATCTCAAAACTCTTTCAGTTCCTGCTTCTAACCATAAATTTTCAAAAATTTAGGTGGCATGGGAGAACGCGTCCTTGGATTCTGCGACTATCGTCTCGACCCCAAAAAATTCCCCCGCGGATATAACTTCGATGCAGAAGACCCCAATTTCCCACTAGCTGACCTCCGCTTTGTCGGTCTTATGTCAATGATTGACCCTCCCAGAGCAGCTGTGCCCAATGCAGTAGCCAAATGTCGATCTGCTGGTATAAAAGTAGTGATGGTTACTGGGGATCATCCAATTACTGCGAAGGCTATTGCAAAATCAGTTGGCATTATTTCGGAAGGATCGGAAACTATAGAAGATATTGCATTAAGGCTTGGATTGCCTATTGATAAAGTTGATCCGAGGTATAACAACTTTCTCATATCTAGTCAGAGCCTGGAGAACCATAGCCCTATGAACAATTTTGGGGTTCTGGTCACAAAAAGCTGATCTAATGAGTTTTTGAGGACAAAATTTTAGGCTTCTGGGTCTAGACCAATTTTTCTTTTATTTCAGCCTTCGATAAAAAAATTGTTTTAGGAGAGCCCATGCTGCCGTCATACACGGCTCAGACCTCCGTGAAATGACTCCCGATCAACTTTTCGACATCATCAACAATCACGATGAAATCGTCTTCGCAAGAACCTCTCCTCAACAAAAACTTATGATAGTCGAAGGATTCCAACGCCAAGGCCAAATTGTGGCTGTCACCGGTGATGGTGTCAACGATTCACCCGCCTTGAAAAAGGCTGATATTGGTGTGGCTATGGGTATATCCGGCTCGGATGTGTCCAAACAAGCTGCGGATATGATTTTACTTGATGATAATTTTGCGTCTATTGTTGTTGGAGTGGAGGAAGGAAGATTGATTTTTGATAATTTGAAAAAATCTATTGCTTATACACTAACTTCGAATATTCCAGAAATTTCTCCATTTTTGATTTATATTCTTTTTGGTATACCACTTCCTTTGGGTACAGTGACCATTCTTTGTATCGATCTTGGCACTGATATGGTAAGAAATGTTTCCCTCCCAATGATGAATTACATGCTTAGCATACATGAACAAGGAGGGGGAGGGACAAGCTACTTCGAGGCTATATGGTGTCGACCAAAAAATGGAGCTTTTTTTTAGTCTGAGGTAGTTTCTAGCCAGCTTCGCCACCAGTCCTCCCCTCCCCCGGAAAAATGAAAAATTGAGTCAAAGTTGAATAATTTTATAAGACTCTCCGTTATAGTTTAGGGTAAGCTCTTTGTGACACACCTCTGAAGAAATCCTATCTAAAATTTCTGACGTTTTTGAACAGTCTGAACGGGACGTGGCTATGAGTGACTTTATATGTAAATTTCAATCTTTAGCTTCCCGCAATTTCCCTAGCCTATGAAGAAGCCGAATCGGATATCATGAAACGTCGACCACGTGATCCAATCCGTGATAAGCTTGTCAATGAACGTTTAATTTCACTGGCTTATGGTATGATCGGAATGATTCAAGCTAGTGCTGGTTTCTTTACCTATTTCTGGATTATGGCAGACAATGGATTTTTGCCATGGAGATTACCGTTTATAAGATCTCAGTGGGACTCAAGAGCTATTAATAATCTTGAAGATAGTTATGGACAGGAATGGGTAAGAGGAAGAGACAGAAAATAGTGAAAGATTATTGAGGGATCTGAACGATCTTGACTGATCTTGTCAGATCTAGAAGGATCTGGAAGAATCTGAACGAATTTGGATCAATGGACAGTGGCGGCGTTAAGGGAGGCAGGGGAACAATTGCCCCCTACCAAACTTGAAAAAATGAAAAAATTTTTTAGGCTTTAGGCCTAGGCTTAGGGCTTAGACCTTAGACTTTAGGCCCAAGTCGACCAACTGTCTGGTCGCCCAAGTGTCCGGTCGATCAAGTGTCCGGTCAACCAACTGTCCGGTCGGCCAATTGTCCGGTCGACCAATTGTCCGGGTCGACCAACTGTCCGGCATTCGGCCAGAAGACGGTGAGCCTATTTTTAATTTTAGACCTTTGCTAATCGAAAAGTCCTCGAATACACCTGTCATACTGCTTATTTCGTCTCTATTGTCATCGTCCAATGGGCTGATTTGATCATTTCCAAAACTCGTAGAAATTCCATCGTCCAACAAGGCATGGGCAACTGGACGATGAACTTTTCCCTAGTCTTTGAGACTTGCTTGGCAGCATTTATGTGCTATTGCCCTGGTTTAGACCGTGGTTTGAATATGTATGGGTTGAGGTAAGATAAATAAATCAAAATCTTTCCAACATTTCCAACAAAATTTTGTAGATTCACATGGTGGTTCCCCGCACTCCCATTTTCCGTTTTAATCTTTGTGTATGATGAATTACGACGTTATTTCATTCGACGCTACCCAGGCGGCTGGGTTGAACGTGAAACTTATTATTAGGATAGTCAAATTTATTGCTTTTTAGTGTTTGTTTTTCTATTAGCAATAAACTTATTATACCAAAAACAAAAAAATTTATGCATTATGATCTTAAAAAGAGATCACCTTACACACTTCAAGATGAATAAGAACGTGCCAAGAAAGATCGTTTAAAAAGTGACAAATGACAAAAAGTGGATATTTCTTGGAGGATAAGTTTTCTTTATGCGCGCTACTAATAAATGCATTGCAGAATGCGGCAAAAGTAAAATTTGGCTTTTGGCTTTCGATGTGCATTTGTTGCATATTGTGATACAATTATGTCGTTAAAATCGGCTTATTCTTTTTTGAAGGTAAACTTTTTATATACAGTACCGAAAAAAACTTAGAGCAAACTTAAAACTTATTATATGGAGCTCCAGAAATCCTTTTTCGATCAAATTTTTTTCAGTACTAGCCTAGAGTATACGCTTAACAAAATCTAATCAGTCTTTTTGAGCGAAAATTTTTGATTTAGATCACTGTATATACCCCTACCAGGAAGATACCCCTAAAAAGGCTCTCTCCAAAAATCACAAAAAAGCACTTTTTTACTCACCCTGTACTTTTTATAGCAAAAACATATATTCGTACATGTTTTTATGGCAATTGGTGTCGCTTTATACACTCTATTTGGAGGCCTGGTATTACAACGTTTGGAGAAAAAACCAGCTAACTTGACAAGCGTCAAAGGGATAGCCAAAAGAAGTGAGCCTATAGGAAATTCACAAAGTTCTCAAAAGCAAGAGGGACACTTGGATCAAATAAAAGTTAATGAACATCAATTGGGAGAAATTCACAAATGTGTACAAGAAAAGCTCAAAGTACGAAAATTTATATCATAGATCGGCAAGGGGGAGCCTCCTCCCCCCCTGACCCACTACGCACGAGCCCAAATTTAAAGAAGGGACCATGCACTCATGGCTCAAAATTGAGGGTGATCACGCATAGACCCCGCTGAACATATGAGGCGGTACATAAAAATTGGATGTCAGAAGACTAAAAAAAGGTCGTTTCTTTGGTGGAGGTGGTGGGAGACCACCTCATCGGGGGTCCCCTCTCCTCCCTCCCCCCCCCACCTTGCCGACCTATAATTTATATATTATAATAAACAAGGAGTTTAGGAAATAAAAGATAAAAAATGTTCAAAAGATGCTGCTAACATGGAAAATGCGGTTTTAATTGAAACTTGTTATAAAGAATATATAAGGCATCAACATATTCCAGCAATTGAATATGGTAAAAAACTTTTTTTTAATTTTGACAACTTAAGAATATTAGATGAATATTACAAACATCAGAACCACCCTTGGACTTTTACCGATTCGCTACTGTTTACCTTCACTATTATCACGACTATTGGTAAACTTTTTTGAATTTGTGTTGCCCTTCCCTCTCTCCTTTATCCCTGTTAGATGACCGGGACGTTATTTGGGAAGGGGGGGGGAGGCAGCATATGACGATGCTTTTCTTTTTATACTTTTAGGATATGGCTATGTTGCACCTCAAACATTCTGGGGTAGATTATTTTGTATATTTTATGCCTTTCTTGGAATTCCGCTTACTGTGATTGCTCTTGCGGATCTTGGGAAATTTATATCAGAATTGATGGATGGTAGTGAAGAAAAAGCCAAGCGAGCTTTTAGGTTAAATTGTAATAAAAAGCAAATTTAAAAAAAATTTAAATTTAGAATATTAAGTTCAAAATTAAGATCACAACGAAAAAATAAAAATCATTTGTATTCGAAAATTACAGCCAATTCCGAAACACATGGAAGCGAGACTGTAAAACTTAAAGTATTTTTTAAATGTGCAGGGTGCTCAAAAATGGCAATTTTGTGATTTTTGGGCGATTTTTACAGATTTGTTCAAGTCTTTTAATTTTTACCAAAATAGCTATGTAGGAATTTTTTCTATATAAGGAATCGATTGCGGCATTTCCGATCCTTGAAAACACTCCCCTGACCCTGATTCAGAGAAGGAATCGGTGCATTGAAGCGAAAATAGTCTAATACAGGGTCAGGAAGGCGTTTTCACGGACCGTCAGCACGCACAATCGATTTCTCGCATGGAAAAACGTTAGTTTGGTCAAATTTTAAAAATCTGTAAAATTTTTTTAAAAATCGCATAAATGCCATTTTTTGGGCACCCTATATATTAACAATGACGTGGAAAAGAAAGAAGGCCATAAGGTCCAGGATAATCCCAAAGGGATCCCCCTCCCTCATTGATCGGAATAAAAATGGTTTTTTGTTTGTAAATATGGAAGTAGCGTTGAAAATATTGTACACTACTTCGCTCAAAATTTGAATCTAATGTCATGAGAGGACGAGATTTTCCTTTCGATGTCCCTATAAGCTTAGTGACAATTCCTTCATCAGCAGACGTCTAGTAAAAATTTTAATGACCGGGCGGAACTCGAACCCGCGACCTCTGGCGTATCGGGGCTAAAATAAATGCCATTTTTTTGGACACTCCACTCTCCACCACTGAACTACAAGGACACAAAAGTGAGATCAGCCAGATCCACTTACGATTCTCTTTGTATATATCCATTTTAAGGATCCCGACAATATCGAGCATGAAGATGTTGACAAATCAAAGAAGCCTAAAAAATCAGCAGCTCAACAAGAAACTGAGCGGCAAAACAAAAGAGCTATCCAATTTTCCTTTCTTTTTGTTATTTATTTAATTCTTGGTGCTGAAGTAATATCTTACTATGAACCGGATATGGACTTTTTCAAAGCATTCTATTTTAATTTTGTTACATTAACTTCGATTGGTTTGGGTGATGTTTATCCGAGAAAGTATATTTTTCGTAGTTTATACTCACATTATACTCCGGCAAGTGGAATCCCCTCCCCCCCCCCCATCCCACAGGGGCATAGCCAGGGGGATAGAGGCTTCATCCCTTGTCGACCAAAAGCCGCGACAAAAAATTATAAACCTAAGAGTCTCCCTCATGTTTTTATAGATTTTTTTCTGATTTCGAAATTTCAGCCCTCTCTGTTGAAAATCCTGCCTACACCCCTGCCCCCACACAATCACTCACTCAATGGCCAAAAATTTTCAAGTTTTTCAACAAAAAACTATAAAAAATTCAGCTTAAAAACAATTTCTTTTCGGAATCGAGACCTAAGGCCGAGCCCGAGTGCCGTAGGCGCTCGGTTTCCAGGTATTCTCGACCGGACCGCGTCTACAAAAAAGTTTTTTAACTTTTGTTGGAGATGGGGCTTTCAACGGACTCCCCTCCCATCTTGACCATGTTCCTTAAATGTTGAAAAAATTTTTAGCAACACTTTCCTAATAATTACAATTGCTTATATCTCTATTGGTCTTGCTCTATGCACAATAGCTTTTGAAATTGCCACTACTTATTTACGAAAACTACATTATTTTGGCAGAAAAATTGAAAAAGTCGGAGATGTCGCAATTTGGTTTGGTGGTAAAAAGTATTAGTTTCACTACAAGTATCAGCAGTTAAGCGTTAAAGCGCTCGCGGTTCTCCGAAAGTGACTCTGAGCAACACTCCCGAGCGATTTTTTTACGTATACGTAAAATAGACGTGCACCTAAAAATCGAAAAAATTTTTTGTCTCCGATTTCGATGATTTTGTCAATCGTCTTCTCTCATCATCCCTACAAATTTTATTCTAGCAGTCCGGGTTTAAATCAAGCGTTTCCGAGATCGCCTGTACAAATAGACACACATTACACGTTTAATGTAGTAGGATACAGATGAGAAAAATTGTAAAAAAAACTGTCAAAAATTTCTGGCAACTGAAAATTCGTAATGGTACTTCATTAAGATTCAGAAAAGGGGTGCTTCATATTTTTTTACTGCCCTACCGAACTTTTTCTTGATTCGCTATTTTCTTACTATAATCTTTTCTTTTTCTTGATTCTACTTTAGGCTAACCATGAAACAACTAATAAAAAACTTAGCTGAACAGTTTAATCTACCTGTCGCCACTATAAAAGGTTTGGATATAGACAAATTTGTTGAGGATGTGATTAAAGTCGAAAATGGAGAACTTGATACTTTGAGGGTAGGATAGAGATTATGAGTTTTGAGAAAAAATTTTAGACGAATCCCATTGGTCCAGAGCATGTGCACATCGAATTAGAACCGTTTGCTGATGAAGATGAACATGGGGAACTTAAGTGGTCTTTTCGAATTAAGTTTAGAGAAGCATAAGCATTTTATTTATCAATAATATTCAAGTTTATAGGGCTGATCGACCAAATAAATACAAACGTTGGTTTTACTGAAGAAAATTATTTGTTTTGAGAAGAAATAAGTATGACGGCAAGGCCTAGCAGATCGTGATCGTTTCTACCATAACGTCATGGTGATTTCTTCTCTCAAAATATGTAATTTTCTTCAAAAAATCAACGTTTGAGACCTTTTGGTTGACCAGCTCTACAAATTTATTAGTCTACACACACAATCGGTCGGAACTTCAAAAAGTTCCAACAAACTTTTTCTCTACATCGAACAGATTTCCTATAAGTTTTATTCTTTTTGACAAAGTTTTTAGTGGATAATTTTATATGAGGAATCGATTTGTCGAAAAAGCTTTTCTTGAGGCTAAGATATATGGTTTCGATAAAAATGTGTTTTGAGTAGATCTGAAGCAAGAAAAACCTTGCCCAGAGCCATAACTTTTTATGGTGATGAGATTTTTCGATAGGATCTTTTTTTTAAATGTTGTCTGACTGAGAAACATTTTTTTTCTTTGGTCATATACCATGAAAAATTTATTTTCTTGTTCAAATTTGGCTTGGGAAATAAATTTTTCATGGTATATGACCAAAGAAAAAAAATGTTTCTCAGTCAGACAACATTTAAAAAAAAGATCCGATCGAAAAATCTCATCACCATAAAAAGTTATAACTATGGGCAAGTTTAGTCGAGCAAGACAAGCCGACTTATCTTGCTTCAGGCTCTAGTTTTGAGTCAACTGTTTTGCACCCTACTGTATACACTTTCATTAATTTTTATTCTTTTATTATTCATAAATTGGATAATTGCCAAATTCCCTGATATTCAAATAATTGCCGCCAAATTAAAAGTTTGAAAATTGTTAAAGTTTGATCTTTCTCGCAAATCTGTCATTTTGACTCTTGAGGTCATTGCTAGAAGATTTTCTTATTTTTATATCAGTTTGATTGAAAGTTTGAGATAATTTTTTAAATATAGCTATATCAATTCTTATAAAGTATATCTTATATTGATTTTTTACATATTTGTCGTTTAAAATTTAAAAATAAAAATTTACATATGTACAGGGTGACACAAAAAAGATATTTTTGATTTTTTGGGTCAAATTTAAAAAAATACTATTGACCCTACAGAGGGTTTTCTAGGTGAGAAATCGATTTAGCACAGTGTTAGATTCTGAAAATTCTTTTCCTATCCTGATTCACCCGATGTTCCAAAAAAGAAATTTTTGCGCAATTTTCGCATTTTTCCGAAAATAAGCTAGTAAAGGGTCAAGGAAGCGTTTTCAGAGTCCTTCAATGCGCGCAATCCATTTCTCACATAGAAAAACAACGTATAGGGTCTTTTTTTTTGAGAAATTTCTCCCAAAGAATCACAAAAATATCATTTTTTGCGCCACCCTGTAAAAACAAAATGACATATTTTTAATATATTTTCAGAATATCGAAATAAATTACAACTTATATAACTCATTGAGCAAAACAGTGTAAGGAAACAAGATATTTGTTTTGCTTTTGCGCGTTAAGTCATTTATAATTTTATGAAACACTTGAAATAAAAATTCCCCAAATCTATGAAACACTTGGAATAAATTTTTTGTAAACCTATGAAACAACTGAAATAAACTTTTTTTTCATTTTTCATGAATCATGATTTTTTTAATTGTATATTTTTGTTTTAGATATAGATAGGAAGCTTCAAACACAATAAATGCCATGTTTCTTTGTGCTGCCTTAAACTGTCCATTATTCATAGATTTGCAAACAATTTATTTCAAGTGTTTCATAGATTTGAGAATTCTTATTTCAAGTTTTCATAAAATTATGAATGAATTGAATACACAAAACAAACATCTTGTTTCTTTACACTGTTTTGCCCAATGAGTTATTTCATCTGTTTAGTACGACTGCGAAACAGATTTATTTTTTAACAGCGTTAAAAACAATCCAGTTTTTAGTCATGTAATTTATCCAGTGGCGTAATTACGATTAATAGTAAGTTGTTATGTGTATAAATAGTTTTAGGCTTTTATAGGGATTTTCGTTTTACAAAAAGTGAAAACCTTCACCGGAAAAAATATGCGAATTTTGAGCAAATGAAAAGCTGCGGTTTTTATCGAAAAAATAGATTTTTATCCTCAAAAATGATTTTCCCCCGGAAAAGTGATGCTCTACAAAGTTATTCCTCATAAAATTTCGCTTTGAAATGACACCTCGCGGTCGATTTTTGACTGTGTAGGAAAAAAGTTATGGCCACTTTTATGCAAGTTTCTATGAAAAAGAAGGGATTTCTATCGAAAAAATCGATTTTTGACCCTCTAAATGATTTTTCCCGGGAAAGTAATGTTCTACAAAGCTGTTCCTCACAAAATTTCACGTTGAGATGATACCTATCTGATGATTTTTGACTGCGTAGAAAAAAGTTATAGTTATTTTGTGCAAATTTCTATGAAAAGCTGGGGTTTTCAAGATAATGAGCAGAAACCTTAAAAATGGGCGTAGGAACCCCAAAAACAAACATACGCACCCCCTGAGGGATGCGTTAAATAATTACCAATTTCAGCTATGAAAATGCTACGATCTTTAAATCGTCTCTTAAATATTTCGTATGATGAAGAAGATATGGAGAACAAAATTTTAGATAATAAAAATATAATAGAAGGTATCTGCAATTTTTACAAAATAATTTTCAAAAATTCCAGATTGTATAGTAGAAATTGAACCTTGCCCAATATCGTTTATAGAAATTGGACCCTTACCAGATGTTGGTTTGGATGTAGAAGTGACATATAGTTTTAGTAAGTTTTGATCTGGTTCCAGAAATAACCCTCGCGGACTGCTGGTCCCAATGTGAGCCAAATCGGCCGCTCGGGCTCATGCTAACCACTCGGTACACCTGGATCGCTCGGGTTGTTTTTTAAACCGCGCCATTAGCTTTTGAAAATTTGAATGTTTAAAAAAATTTAGATACCATATTTGCTGGTACATCCGAAATTAATGGAAAATATGTCATTGTTGATGTGGAAGAAAATAATCGGTTATATAGGAGATTGATGTTTAATTCGGATAACACTTTTATTCAATCCGAATGCATTTTGAGTGGTAAACAAAAATTTTAAAAAAATTGTTTAATTTTTAGGTGACATAGGCACGGACTATCTTGTACCTTACCACAGAGTTATGATAGATTCTTTGAGACATATTTATGGTGGCATTACAAGAGTACTTTCAACGGAAATGTCATTTTGTGTTCTTGGTCTTGGCGGTGGATTGCTTACAAAATTTTTATATGATAAATTCCCTAAGGTTTTTTGCATGTTTAAGCTTTTATTGAATGGGGGACATAGCACACTAAAGAGGAAAAAAGTGCAGGCAAGGGTCAAAATTTAAAAAATTTCATCAATCGACTCGTCTCACCGAGCACTTCAAAACGGGTACCATATCAAAGATTTTGGGAGTTTTATCCATGGCCGAGTGGCTAACGTGCTCGGCCCTCGTTCATCGGGTTCGATCCCGCGCTCAAAAGTCATTTTTTATTTTGTCAAAATTTATGAAAATTTTTCATATCCACATTTATATGTGGGAAAAAGATTATTTTTTCATGGAAACTTTTGGAAAAATTGATAAATCAAAAAATCTCAATTTCGAATTTTCCAATTTTTCCAAAAGTTTCCATGGAAAAATAATAGTTCCATCGTGTTCCCTGCATAAAAAAGATATGCAAAAATTTTCATGAATTTCGACAACGAAATAAAAAAATGACTTTTGGGCGCAAGATCGAATCCGCGACCTATGAGTGAAGGCCGAGCACGTTAGCCAATCGACTATGGGTCAAACCCAAAACTCAATGTTATGGTACTCGTTTTGAAGCGCTCGACGAGTTGAGTCGATTGGTAAAATTTTTTAAAACTTTGATCCTTGCCTGCATCTTTTCGGTATTTTGGTGCACCGTGGGGGAAGGGGGTATATATGCGAGATTTTTGAAATTTTTTGGGATGTGTCTTTTGTATACATGTGTTTAAGAGGGAGGGGTTAAAAAACTAAGATATTTAAAAAATTTTGGGAGAAGAAAAAATTTATAACGCTATTTTTTAACAACTTAGATTAAATTTTAGAGCAAAGTTACAACAGTAGAAATTGATCCTGAAATGGTACCAATAGCTCAAAAATTTTTTAACCTCCCAGAAGAAAATGAACGCTTGCGGCTAGTTGTGGATGATGCTATTGTTTTTCTAAAAAATTCGGCTGGAATCGGTAAATCTATCTTAAAGGGAAAAAGGTTAATTTATTTTTAGAAAAATTTGATGCCATTTTTTGCGATGTTGCTGGGGATAACTCAACCGAAAAATTGGTATTTAGCCCTCCGTCTGGGTTTATAACCAAGGAAGTACTTAGGACTATGAGGGATTGTTTGAATGACAGAGGTATAAATTTTATGTTTGTTATAAAAAAGTCGTTCGATCCAATACGAGCCGACTTGACCCTAAAGATTTCCCAGGTGAGATGATCCTCATGCATCATAACCCCCTTCTCCGAATAAAAACAGGGAGCAAGTTTAAACTGTTAATATACTAAGGGTCAAGGGGCCAGGACGCCTGGGATATGGGTCTAGGAGTTCAATACCCCATGTGGCCTAAGTTTATCGGTTCATTTCAACCCTGGACCTTGCCTATGGACTCATCTATTAAATCTATATTTATTATCTTTTACTTTTAGGTCTCTTATTAATGAACTTTGTCGCCCGAGATTTTCAAACAAAATCACAAGTCAAAAATGATATCGCAGAAATCTTTCCAAAAGTTCTGAGTGGTTCATACAAAAAAGACATTAGCGAAATTGTTATCTGTCCTTTACATAGGCCTACTAAAACTGAACAAATGATAGCAAGAAGATGGAAAGTGGATAAATCAAAAATAGTAAAAAATAGAGGAAGAAAGCCTAAGGATATAGGCCTTAAAACTAATAAATCATAAAATTTAATTTTTTTCTATTTTTTATATGCTGAAGGAAGAAAAATATATAAATAAATAAATAATTTTATACAGTTGTTCGTGTAATATGTGTCAGTGTATCTGTCGGGCGATTTATGGGACGTTTGATTTAAACCCAAGACACTAAAACTATTGTTGTATAGGACGCTGAGTGAAGTCTATCGACACCACTTTTATGGGGGTACTCCCTCAAAAAAGTTTTAATTTTGTTTAAAAAAAATTATTATGCCAGCCAGTGGCGTAGCCAGATCTGCATGAACGGTAGAGACAATTTGGGATCGGTGGGGCGGTCCTCACAAAAATAAGGAGGTCAAATTTGAATATTTTCAAATTTTAGCAAAATAATAAAGAGGTACCCTTATGTATTTTACAGAATTGTTTCCAGAGCGAGAGGGGTGATCGTCCCCACTGCCCCTCCCTTGGCTACGCCATTGATGTTGGGATACAATTTATGCCGGCATAGCGCTGCTCGAAGATTCTCTTGGTTTCCCTTTTTCTTCCCTTTTTTGAGGAGGTACCCCTTCAAAAATGGTGTTGATCGTCTTTTCTCATATTCCCTACAACTTTTGTTTTATCGGTAAGAGTTTAAATCTAACATACCCAAGATCGTCCGACAAACACACATTACACGTTTAATGTAGTAGAATAAAAATTTACAAACCTAGCGAAAAATATTTTTAGTTCTCTTATTAAAAAATATTGCTTCTTCTTGTTCTTTAAGCATAAAAAAGTAAATAACTTTATCCCAAAAATTTACTAATGATTTTTTCTTTTCTAGAAACTCTTGTACAGCTTGTTTCACTCCTAAATTAAAAACAGAATCATTTAATAAAAAATTCGATTCTGAAAATCCAGTAGACTCCACTTGTCCTCCTTACAAGAGGGGCTAGTGGACCCTACTGACAGTTTGCAAGATGAAAAGTTTTTAACAAATGGCATTTTTTTCATTTTTTTAAATGGCAGCTTGCAAAATCTATTTGTTTTAAATGCCAGTGGAATCTATTAGCTTTCTTGCAAAATTGACTTTTTTTAAAATGGCATAAAAAACACATAAAGAACCACATTTTTGAAAAGTTTTATTTTGCATAATGAACAACTTGTCGCCCGGACCCGTTTTTGTGGAGAGGGGGTCCAAAAGAGCTTTAATTCCGACGCCCTTATATGACGTAATTGACCAAAAATTCTTTTTTTGCAACGTCATTTTATTGAACTTTTTAGTGAACAATTTACCTTTCCAATCATAATCGTGTCCCATAAAAATTCCATCTTTTCGCACCAAAGGATAATACAGTTGGATATCCCTTACAACTGCATTATAATCATGGTCGGCATCAATGAAAACAACATCTGCTTGTATCTGATAGCAATGAAGTATATGCGCTGCGGCTTGTGAGGGTAAACGTAATGGGTAAACAATATTATCCAATCCTTTTAATTTCATATTATTCAGGAAAGATAAAAATAGACTGAAAATTAGGATATTAACAAAACTAGGTGGACGGACAGATAAGACTGACAAAACGGATAAGATGGACAAGAATGGCAAGAAAGACAAGAAGTACAGGAAAACAAGAATGATACAAAGAACAAGACGGACAAGAAGGGCGGGTGGACGGACTGACTAACGGATGGTCTTTGGACAGACGGACGAACGGACAGACATAAATTACTTCTTGATTTACACTTACTCATGTGCATATTCATTTCTAGGTTCATCTATACCAAAAAATTCATAAAACTCTGGTGATCCCAGCCAAGTATCAACACAAATAATCTGACACGTTTTTCCGTAAACTTCTGTAATATTACTACATGCTTCACCAATAAACGACGTTGACAAACCCTTGAATGAGCCAACTTCAATAATACTAAATCTATCTTTAAAAAAAATTTTTTGACTCCATTTACCGTATAAAATCGGTCTCAGCAGTTTTTGCTACTTTTTCAAGTATTTTGTAAATATATTTTCTAAGATCTTTCCAATTCTGATTTAAATCTAATGGCCCAAAATCATCTGGTACAACTTCATAAATTGAGTTGTTTTTAAGGATTTTTATTTTAAATTCTTCCCAATCCAACATCTAGAATTTGAATTTTTTATGAATTTAGGACTATTAGAGGAATATCCCTAAGGACCACCCTCTCACACCAGGGATTATGTCAGCTTCGTAGCTAGAAGCCAATTGGGAAGAGGCAGAAAGTGAAAATCCTCTTTTTCTTTAAAAAATTTTCAACATTTTTCATTTTTTTAGAATTTTATTTTTTCCAAAAAATTTAAAGTTTGGGGGAGAGGGAATTGCCCCTTGCCTATAGGCCTGGATTACTTCTTAAACGGTCTTAAAACAGCAATTAATACTTAAACGGCCCCCTAATGAAATCGGAGGCCTTTGTCATCCGAACCAGGCAAGGATCGATAATCAAACCGACCCTAAACCCAGACCCGTCTTTGCCAAGGATCGGGCTTTTTCACTCCCTAGTTACAACCTAATGGTTCCCTGCACACCCAACTCTCAATGGCCGCGATAGGGGGTCCTCAGGGCCCGTGGACCCCCCTAAAATGAGAGAAATGAAAAATTTACTTAATGGTCCCCCTATGTTTTGACCAAAATTTGATTTTTCACTAAAATTTGTTATTTTTGCAACAAAAATATTCATTTGTTCAATTTTCATTAAAAATGCCATTTGCCATCAAAAATCGCTAAAATTTCGCGATTTTTTACACCAAAATTTGCAAAAGTGGACCCCCCCCCCTGCTAACCCTAATTCTAATGATTAAAAAATGCCCTCAGGTCAATTTGCTTCGGTTTTTCTGATTTCTAATGGTTTTGGACGTGCATACTTATGGACACATAAATAGTCTTTTTCTTTTTAATCTTTAAGATTTTACTTTTAATGGACATTTTTGCTCAAAAATATCATTAATGTCAACATCAATCCAATTAATTGCTTCTTGTAAAACTTGTTTTGTACAACTTAAATTAGAGCCGCCATTCATTTGTTCTGATAGCTTCAGATCTGTTTTTTGTTCATGGCTAGCGTCGCTAATTCGTTTCGACGCATTACGTCTTGTAAAATTTGTTGTTGCTGGATCCTCTTGTTTTTGTACTTGACATTCTTGTTTCAAATTCCAAAAACTCCCTTGTTTGCCAAAATAATAACCTACTAGAATGAAAGTACAAGAATAGATAATCAAATAAAATAAATTCATCTATTAGCTTTTAAAATTAATAATTTCTTTGTTGGAAAGCAACAACTTTTTATAATGTATGTAAAAAGGTGCAGTAAATTTTTTCAAGCAACTGAATTGATTATCCTGCTCCATATCACTCGGGTTTCGGGTGCTATCTAGATTTTCAAAACCGATAAAATGTGGCGTAATGTGGTCTATTTAAAAAACTGACCTTGAGCTGATTTTTTAAATAGATTTTGTCGTTGAAACTTGTTAGTTATTTGGATCTAGGTAAATATAGATAATAACCGGGACCAGAGCCATAGGAACCTTCCCCAAGCCTGGAAAAATGAAAAATTTGTCTCATTGGTCCACCTTATGTTTATGCTCAAAAATTAAAAAATTTTTTAATCCATGGTTTAGAATCGACACAAACTCCGAAGTCCCTCCGAAACTAACTTCGAAGTTTCAATTAATCATGGAAAGGAGTTTGATCTCCGAAGTTTCAAACTCCTTATTTTTCGAAGGAGTTTCGTCTCCGAAGTTTCAAAGTCCGAAATTTTAAATTTTTCAAGGTTTTTCACCTTGGCCCCCCTCCCCATTAGGGGGGGGGACCAAGGCCATAATTTTGGGATACCCTGTACACAATGATCCTGAACAATTCTGTTTTAATTTATACTGATCTCTAACCGTTGCAAATAAACTAATACATCTGTTAAAAGTATACATGACAACTTAACATTAACTAGCAACAACAAGAAAATTTATTTTAAAATTGATTAAATATTTATTTTTGAAATAAAAATTTTCACTCAGGATAATAAATTTTTATCCTACATTTCCAATTGGGGCAGTTCCATTATTTGAAGTTAAAGGCAGACAACATTCACCATTTTGACAAGTAACCGAATTGGATGAGCTCGAACCAACAGATGTTTGACATGTTAATACATTTTGGCATGCAATTCCAAGGGTTTGATAACCAATTGGACAAACTCCAGTATTGGGTGTGCTGGCAGGTAAAACACCCGAAGTCATGCAGCACAGTCCATTTTGACATGTAACTGGGGAAGTGGTCGCTTGTTGACAAGTTGTAACTGATTGACATGGTATACCTATGGATTGACTTCCAATAGGACAAGTTCCATTATTAGAGTTTCCGTTGCCATTTAACATGGAAGAGGTTAAACAGCACAGACCATTTTGACATGTAACTGGGGAAGTGGTTGCCGTTTGACAAGTTGCAACTGATTGACATGGTATACCTATGGATTGACTTCCAATAGGACAAGTCCCATTATTAGAGTTTCCATTGCCATTTCCATTAGTAGTGGGAGAGGTTAAACAGCATAAACCATTTTGGCATGTAACTGGGGAAGTGGTTGCCGTTTGACAAGTTGCAACTGATTGGCATGGTATACCTATGGATTGACTTCCAATAGGACAAGTCCCATTATTAGAGTTTCCAATACCATTTCCATTAGTAGGGGGAGAGGTTAAACAGCATAAACCATTTTGACATGTAACTGGGGAAGTAGTTGCCGTTTGACAAGTTGCCACTGATTGGCATGGTATACCTATGGATTGACTTCCAATAGGACAAGTCCCATTATTAGAGTTTCCATTGCCATTTCCATTGGTAGAAGAGGTTAAACAGCACAAACCATTTTGGCAAATAACCGGAGATGTCGTCGCCTGAGTACATGTGGAAACAGCTTGGCATGAAATACCAAGTGATTGGTAGCCGCTAGGGCATGTCGTTTGGTTGACAGGATTAACAGGTCCGGCAGTGCAACAATACCCATTGTTACAAACAGTAGGCACAGAAGCGATATTATTACAATCGGTCGAAGTCGAGCAAGATTTATATAAATAGACACCACCACCATTGGCGCAAAAATTATTTTGCCGTTTAGCTCGGATGATAGAAATATCATTTTTTTCGGCAACAATAACTTGGATAAGACAAAAAATCAATACATAAAACATTTTTGGCTACAAAGAGAAATTTGTCGACAATGGATAAAGCGAACAAAAAATTGACAATAAAGCAAGGATTTCGTATTCATATACAGAGTGATTATTTATTTAGTTGGGGTGATCAGCTCACTCCCCCAGCCTGCTTAATCATATTAAGTAAATATAATTTAAATTGATCAGATGTTTTGATCCACATAATTTGGATTTTTGGATTTTATTAATGACTCAACAAAAGGGTTTATTATTGAGTCTACTAAATTAGTAATAATAAAAACAGAATTAATCAACCAAGCGATTTAGCTATAAAAAACAANAATTTGGATTTTTGGATTTTATTAATGACTCAACAAAAGGGTTTATTATTGAGTCTACTAAATTAGTAATAATAAAAACAGAATTAATCAACCAAGCGATTTAGCTATAAAAAACAAAAATATTATTTTGTTTATTAAAACCACAAAGATGAGTTCAGAGTCCAAAAATTTTTGATCAAAACCCTTATGTCCAAAATGTGGGACCCACATTTTGGGCCCAAGGGTCCCATGGATTCGGAACCAGGGACATAGTAGGGTAATGATCCTGAACCCCATGGGGTCCCCGAACATGGGTGCCAAATGGTTTTCTTAAAAATAAGTTCTTCGACATCAAAAATAAGTCATTCGTAAGTTTTAAGCCAGTAATTATAAGTAAAAAGTAGTATGCGTTTTTATCATGCTTTATAAAAAGTTTGTTTAAAAAAAATAAATTACCAATATTTTGGGTAAAAACATATGAGCGCCAAGACAATTTTTTCGAGTTTTCAAAAAAATTTTCAAAAATCTTTTCCGATTTTGCTATTGAGATAACGACAAACGACTTTGTAGAACATCACTTTTTGTGAAAAAATATAGAATATCCGGGTAAGGAATGACTGGTAAGGGATGATCGTTAAGGGTCGTCCGTACTGGTAAGGGATAACCTAATGCCGAAATGTATTTTGACAATTGAAAATAATGTCCCTCCCCCCCCATCAACTTAACGCTTAATCGTGATTCTAGTTAAAGGACCAGTCCAGTGGGGGAAAAGTTACCCATTTTTGTTGATATTCGGAAAGTTCATGAAAAATGGAGTATTTTTTGTTTTTACGGCATGTTCTGAATCATTGTAGTTTTCGAGATAATTGCGTTTGAAATTTTCAATTTGTTACAAGCTTTTCGTTATAATACACAAACTTTTTTGAATTTTTTTGCGGAAAAATTGATTTTGCATCAATTTTTTAAATTTTCATAAAATGAACATTGTAGCAATTCTTTATAGCTAAATGAGACGAACAAAATGACACCAAAATTATCCAATTTGAACATTGTTTTGGGTTATTGAAACGAAAACATGAATCAGAATTTTCGTTTCAATAACCCAATAGAATGAGTAACTTTTCCCCCCACTGGACTGGTCCTTTAATAATAATAATTTTTGTGCGACACAGAAAAAGTTTCAGGGGACAAATCTTTAATATTTTGCGCTGCACTATTGTAAAAGTTCACTGCACTATTGATAAAAATAAATCTTCTTTTTGCTTATATGGTTTTCTTACACAATTAATCTATTATTATGTGAGTTTAAAAGATTGCAATGGATTTCCTATGAAATTCTATAAGTTAAGTAATAAAACCAAACGTACGCAAACTAAAATTCTGTACTTTGTTATTTGAAATGATGATTAATTAAAAATATATAAAGAAGATATTAAAGGCATATTAGCAAACAAATGAAAAATCGTTTTGTTTGGAAAAGTAATTTCTTTTTACCAACAGAGATGAAACCATTTTATTTTTACAGTTTTCTTACGTTTTTCTTGGTTTTAATTTTTCGTAAGTTTTTTTTCTTTTTAGCATTTTATACTTTAATAGTATATAAAAATGTTCAGGACTTTCTTGGATTCCAGATTTGTTGGATCGGCCTGTGGTTCTATCAAAAAGTAGCTGTGGGTTGTTGACAACTACTGCATCCTACTTGCAGTAGATGTGCATCTACTGCGAACAGCGCGCAGCCAGCTGTTTGCATCGATCCTCGTAGCTGTTGCAAGCAGGACTCAGCTAATGAAAGCATGGCGCAGTAGCTGTCAACAGCCCGCAGCTACTGGCTGATAGAGCCACATGCCCGATATTTCAAAATATAACCAGGGACCGAAATTGGGTCTCTATTGGTATAGGCCCTAGCCTATGTGAGATGATTTATGGTTCCGATCAGGGGTGTCACGAGTTTACAAAACTTTCGAGTCGAGTTTGATTTTTATTTTGAGATCGAGTTCGAGTTTTATAAAAAGTATCGAATTTATCGAGTTTTTCGAGTTCGAGTTTATAGATTACCCATATTTTTGGGATCGAAAAATGATGCCTTAAATGTAGGGTAGTACAGTCGGGGTTTTCGGGACTAGCGATATTGGCTTATATCTTTTTATAGTGAACTCTGCGTAGAATGATGTTTTTGGAAAAATTATTCAAAAGTGTTTTCTGCATATTTTTGCAAAAGACCGCATCGAAAAATAATGACTCTGTAAAAAGTTAAGGCTCTATCCCGAAAAATCCCGACTCGGGATCGGGACTATTTTTCGACCCTCCCCCATGAATTTGAGACGGTGTCCTCTCCTAATCGACCCTTCACTCTACGCCACTGGGCGTCGAAGAAATGCCACATGGTGTCGAAGAAGTTTTAGAGCCCAATGCATAGTCTACACATTTATTTGGGTTGGAGGCCTTGGAATTTAGGTCTCGAACTAGGTTTTACAAATCCCTTCTGGCCAAATGAGCACCTTAGCCCTGCCCCATATTCCGTTATAATTGAAGTGTACACATGGGATAATAAAAAGTCATAAAATGCAGCTTATAAACATTTTTTAGCTACACTTCAACAAAACCTCGCTTGCAATTCAAATGATGGAAACGTAAGCCATCTTTTAAAATAACATATGTAGATAAAAATGTTTAGAAACTAGTAACTTGCTATGGTCAATTTTTATCGAGCCTTAATCTAAACATAACCAATGGTTCAAATGGCACAATTACGCCTACATTTAGCGAATATTTTGTGGCATATATCGAATACTTAACGTTTAATCGGCTCAGTGGTTTTAATCAGACTTGCGAGTAAAAATTTTTGTTTTTATACAGGAGAGGAGACTTCTCGTAATGGACAACATCCTGTACTTCCCGATATGCAAAAAATACCTCTTTCTCATGAAAAAATTTGTGGTATGAGTACCCCCACCCCTTCCTAGTTGATACTTCTCCCGATGTCACTGAGTTGCTTCCCCGTCCTGGAATTCGATTTGCGCTACGATACTTCAGTTCCTACAGATTGAAAATCCCCTCCCTCATTTTGATAGGCCTTCTGATTTTTAATCTTATAATTTTTTTTAAGATGGGTTAGTTCTCGTGCATCGTGCCTAGGAAATGACGGAGCAAATTGCTTAAATTTTGATTCTTTTCAAAAGTATTTGGGCTTAGGCTTTGATGACGCCTATGAGTATCTTGGCACATATGCAACCGATATATGGAGCTGTAACGATGGATTCTCTTGTATTTTTTTATTTTTAAGAATTTTTCAAATTTAACACTATGTGCTTTTTAGTATTTTATCAAAATTTTTATTGCATTGATTCAATATATGCTTTTCATGGCACCGATATTCAACAATGCTATGAAACATTTTTAAACAGTATTAGGGGTGGAATTAACTGTGGGTAAGATTTTTAGTAAAGAATTTTAACTCTAAAACTTCTATATACTAGGTACACGTGTATAACCTCCCCCCGAACTCCACCTCCTCCGAAACTCCTCCCCCCCCCCTCCCGAATTTCTTGGAGGGAGGAAGTTCGCCTGCAGCACGCAGTCCAAAATAGACCTCACCCGCAAAATTTTAAAAAATTGACTCATTTTTCAAAAAATTCCAATCCATAATTTGCTATTTTTTCACAAAAAATTCATTTTCTGAGCATTTTCAGCTTTAGAAAATTTTTCAGCAAAAAACATATGTAAGCCAAGGTGATTTTTGTAAATTTTTTTAAAATTTCGAAAAAATCACTTGATCTCCCTTATGTTTTTGACAAAATTTTGGAAGAATTTCGAGAAAAAATATAAGGGGGACCAAAGTAATTTTTGAAAAATTTGTAAAAAAATCGGAAAAAAATCACTTTGGTCTATTATGTTTTTGTCACTCTCAGAAAGTCAAAATTTTTTTGATATAGGGAGAAGGTGTTTGTACTAAGGCTGCGTCGTCGGAACAAAGTGGGCACAGGGAAGTGAATAGGTACAAAAAGTATGCTCCTGAATGTCTGGAAGCATAATTATTTTTTTAAATGACACAAAAATGCTTTTCAGGAAGGGAACTTTGCTAGAGCAACATAAGTTTTACAGCTAGATAAGAAGATATCTTCAAAAAACTCAACGTTTCCTTCCGCATTCCTACGTTGTCGTATTACATGGGAGCTTTTGAGATTTTTGAAGATATATTTTTATCTAGCTGAAAAACTTATGTTGCTATAGTGAAGTCTTCCTGAAAAGCATTTTTGCGTCAAAAAAAATTATGCTGCCAGCCTTTTGGGAACATACTTTTTGAGCCTGTTTCCACTTTGTTCCGACGCAGCCCTGGTTTGTACACGTGAAATACTAGATGGACAAAAATTTCCCCTAACTCACAATATTGAGAAGAAAGTTTTGACAGCGCAAATTTTTTAGTGCATTTGTTAATCTGATCAACTGTTACAAAACTACTTATACGAAGTATTGTGGAAGTATTGGAGGATATATTGGATGCAATTTAGCTACCGTACAGGCACAAATAGATACTAATCAATGCAACAACCAGCTGCCAAAATGCTAATTTAAAAAAATGTTAACAGTGATAACTTTTTTATAAATTCAATAAAATTTTATTCATCCCACAACCTCATTATATTGATAAATCAAATTAAGCAACGAATCGATGTCAAATTGCTTTCCACTATCACTTTGACTATCGTGTTTAGGATTAGATATTACGTTATACCGGAAATAGCTCCATGGATCAAGCTGTGAGATTACCTAAAATCTAAAATTAAACCATTTCTAATTTTTATTTTTACTTCATGCGAGAATAATGATCGAAATTCGCTATCATTTTCTGAAGAATTCTCAGAATTATTTGTTGCTGATTCTTCATTATTTCGATTTTTGTTACCAATATTTAATGTTACGTTTTTGACGGACTCGAATTCAATTGTTGACAAATTCTTTAAATCCTCAGCTATATGGGATACTAAACAATGAATGTTTAATTTAAAAGCGATTTCCTGTCAGAATCGACCTTTGGTCCAATAACGATGGCACTAAAACACAACATCCTTCTGGAGTTTTGAAACAGACATATGCTCTATTAAATCGATGGAAATATGAAAATTTTGGCATTTTTGGAATCAGCATAGTCGACTTAATAGAGTATATGTCGGCTTCAAAATTCCAGAAGGATGTTGTGCATTAGTGCCACTCAAGGATCGATTCTTACAAGAAGTCGCTTTTTAAGCTTAAAAAACATATGAATTGGTAGCACCTCCGTTTCCGTATGCTACTGCTTTTGAGAATAGTTTTTAGCCACAATTAGAAATAAATTTTATATCTGAATTACCTGAAGTGTTGTTGCTAGTATCTTTAAACAAGTTTCCAGTATTCGTTCCAACATCTTCGGCTACAAAACTGACTGGGCTTGATGTTAGTTTTTTTGTTTGATTGTGGTTTACAGTATTATTTAGACTAAAAGTAACATTTTTGATCCAGTTGCCAAGATTAGTAGTAGTATTTTTAAACCAGTTTCCAATATTTGTTCCCGCATCATCGGCTACCGCTGAGCTTGATGCTAGTTTATTTGTTTGATTGTGGTATACGGTATTATTTAGATCAAGCGTAACATTTTTGATCAAGCTTCCAATATGTAAAGTTAGGTTTTGAACAAACCCATGAGTACTTTTTGAAAAATTCTGCAAACCTGCATCGATATGTGAAGTTAGGTTGTTGATCCATCCACCTGCATTTTCAGAAAAATTTCGTAAGCCTCCAAAATCTATTAGACTATGGTTTTCAGCGCGGTGTATGGTGCTGTTTAAATCTTTACTAACATTGTTGAACCAGCCTCCAATATGTGAACCTAAGTTTTTAAACCATCCATCTGCATTTTCAGAAAAATTTCGTAAGCCTCCAAAATCGATTAGGCTATGGTTTTCGGCTCGGTGTATGGTACTATTGAAATCTTTACTAACATTTTTGAACCATCCACCGATATGTGAAGTTAGGTTGTTGAACCATCCACCTGCATTTTCAGAAAAATTTTGTAAGCCTCCAAAATCTATTAGACTATGGTTTTCAGCGCGGTGTATGGTACTATTGAAATCTTCACTAACATTTTTGAACCAGCCTCCAATATGTGAACCTAAGTTTTTAAACCATCCACCTGCATTTTCAGAAAAATTTCGTAAGCCACCAAAATCGATTAGGCTATGGTTTTCGGCTCGGTGTATGGTACTATTGAAATCTTCACTAATATTTTTGAACCATCCGCCAATATGCGAAATTGCACTTCTTGAAAAATTCAATAACCCCTCAAATTCTGACCGGCTTTCATTTTCAACATGGTGTGCTGTAACATTTAAACCAAAGCTGACATTTTTCCACCAATTTCCAATAATTCCCGCCAAATGTTCGGCCGTACCATTGTTGAAACTTGAATTTCTGAAATACCCAATAATCTCTTCCGTCAAATTACGCTCATGATTTTCAAAATTTTCCAGCGTATCAGTAAAATTGAAATTTTCTACATCAGAGCTAATATTTTTAAAATAATTTTTAACGTATTCACCAAGATCTTGTGTATAATTACCACCATTTTGGCTAAAAGTGGAGTCGATATTTTTGCCAATATTGTTGGCCAAGCCGGTGATGGTATTTTTCAGTTCGCTGGTTTTATTACCGAGTGTGTGGGAAAGTTCTTGGGATTTGTTTTCAATGGTGTTTTTGAAGTCTTTGAGTGCATTCCCAGCATCTTGGACAGTATTTGTTAGAGAGCTGCCAAGATCTGTGCTGGCATTTTTGACCCAGCTACCAATATTTTCCCCGACATCATTGGCCGCTTTTCCGACAGAGTCAGCTGCGCCTAAATTTATAAATATTAAAGGGTGTCAAAAATGGCACTTTTTCGAAAATTTTCAAGTTTTTTAATTTTCACTAGAATAACTCTTTAGGAGGCTTTTCTCCTACTATAAACGTGGAATGTTTGTCCGTGTATCTGTCTGTCCAGACGATCTAGAAAACGATAGATTTACCCCCAATGCTAAAAAAGTTATAGGGGATGATGTGAGAAGACGATTGACACTAAAATCATCGAAATCGTACGGTTTTCGGGTAAAAATAAGTTTCGTTGTTACTTCGTTGTTTTTTTGTTGGTTGTTATAAATTATAAAAGTGCCCACGAACTTTTGAATCACCCTGTATAGGGGCTATTTTGGTGTAAATTAAAAACTTGAAAATTTTCGAAAAAAATCGAGCAAAAATCGCAAAAGCGTCATATTTTGGATATCCTATATAAGGTCATCATTTTTACGTACGAAGAATAAGATGTCCCCGGAACTGTTGTTCATTCTTAAAACTTACTTTTAAACCAGTCTCCAATTCCAGAAAGGTCTATACCATTACTTAAATTTATTAAAATAAATAAACTTAAAGTTAAAAACACAATTTTCATCATATAAAAATAGGTTGACCGTTTTACACTTAACTCAATAACTAAATTTAATGAACCCAAAATGGATGATTTTATTTACATGATCATAAGATTAAATGAAAATCTCAACTTATTGCTGATCAGAGATATAATAAAACAAAGTGATTCAATTTGATCCTAGTTTGATCCTAATTATTGAAAAAACTCTATCCTCATTATTTGTAGAAAAGAACGTAGATGTGCATGTCATGGGTGGGAGAGATTTTCCTTTCGATTTCCGCCTGTAAGCTGTGTGTCAGAACCCGACACTGCTCTGACATCTAGAACAAATGTTTGTGACCGAAGCAGAACTCGAACCCGAGATCTCTGACGTACGGGTCAGTCTATACCATTAGTCTAAAAGGCCGTATAATCGAAAATCTGCCAAATCACATTATTTACACAAATATAATGATGCAGATGTGTTTAGCACAATCTTTGCAATTTAATATAGAGAATGTTGTTGTTCGATTAAATTTAAAGAAGTCCTTGTGGCGTAGTGGTTAAAGCATTATACACCAATGGCGACGTGTTCGAATCTCAATTGATATCTGTGTCGTATCCAGGATTTTTCCATGGGGGTACAAGATCCCAACCCTAGTAAATAACATTTTTGGGGGTCAAAAATATAAGGCGAGCCCTTTGGATTTTTAACTTTTTTGACTCTTGGGGGGGGATACATGTACCCCCCCCCCCTCCTTACCTTGATTTTGATATATTTTTTGTACTTTAAAATCTCACAAATTGACTTTTTCTGAGTCATCTTATAAAAATGGCCCCTCAGGGGGTTTTTCTTTTTTTATGCGCATTATCAAACCCAGATGAAGCTTTCATAACCCTGATTCAGGGAAGGCGTGAGTGTATTAAAGCGAAAATCGCATGAGTCAAGGCCATGAAATTGTTTTCATGAATGGAATAGGCGGATCAATTCCTCGCATAGAATTAACCCAAGAAAATAATTTTAGTCAAAAATCCAAAATAGCTTCCCTAGTCCTGAATCAAGAAAGAATGCGATGTATTAAAGCCTGACTTTGATTTAAAATTGCCTGAATCAAGGTCAGTCAAAAATTTACATGCAAAATTATCCTCCTTGGGTTGATTTTAAGATAAAAATACAAGGCTTTCTTCATTTTTCAATTTTGAAAATTAATTACCTAATATATATTACACGACATTCGAAAATTAGGGAAAGGTCCGACAAATGCAATTTGTCATGATCAAATGGATAGGATAGTTCACAATCACATTGGTTCTTGAACGGGGAGGGTTCGACCCGGAACTCAAAATTTTAATTTTAGCGATTAAAAAGGTGTTTAAAGCAACCTCCCGTAAAATTACATGAAAAAATTTTGGTCTATTATTATTTTTCGATTATGACCTATGTATGACCCTATACAGATAAAGGCAATCATAGAGATATCCCCAAAAATAAAGTTAAACAAATTTTTTTAAATAAAATTTCACGGGGGTTTGCTTTAACAACTTTTTTGACTCAATAAGCACCAAAATTTCAACTTTCGGGATCAAACCCTCACCGTTCAAGGTGCACGGTGAATGAAACTCTATCGATTTGGCCATGACGTGTTGGTTGAACTTTTCCAAATTTCAAACGTCGTGATTAGATTTCATTTTTAATATTTTACTAAATTTTTATTTGCATTTTCCACTAGCAACCGTAAATAAACGTAAGTGTATTTTTAGAAAAACGAAAAATGTCAATAAAGAAATTCGATCATAGATACTTATCTTCGAATAAAAGGTGCTCTTGTTAACCCACTTGTAAGTGAAATCTTCCATTTTTGTCTTGTAACTAACTTTTTAAATGAGCAGCGTGATCGTTTTTGTAATCTTATTTTTGTTTGTTTTTGACTTTGGAGGTAACTATTAAAAAATCTTTTTATAAAACAATCATTTTTATTTTTAGAATTTATTGCATGTCATGATAAGAATGAAAAGAATTGTAAATCACATAAACATTTATGTAGACATCCCGCTTATGTGAACTTAATGAAGGATCAGTGTCCAACGACTTGTAAATATTGTCACTTTACAAAAAGTATAAGAGCTTCAAGCAAGAATAAAAATTATTCATCAATGTTTCGATCTAGTAAGTTTTTATTCTTCGATGCAAAATCAAAAATATAACAAACCGAAGCCTCTGTCCATCCGTCTGTCAGTAACCGTCGAGAAAATTGCATAAAATTTATCCGGGGACATTTCATCACGGCCAAATGGTTAGAACTCTACGATTTCACTTTAAGATCGCGGGTTCGAGTCCCTCTTGCGTTCATTTATTTTTAACTTTCTTGCCCCGGGTAAAGTTTATGCAATTTCTCGACCCGTGAATGTCGGAAAACCACTGAAAAAAATCAGCCAAAAATCATTTTATCGATTTGGCGACCTTTTTTGGTCGACATTATTTTTTGTTTTTAGGAAAATGCAACGATAAACACCAGGATTGTATAAATAAATCATTTTTATGTGAATCGCCATTGTATAGAAAAGTTATGAAGAACGAATGCTCATATACTTGCAATACATGTCATGAATAAATTTTTTTTATTAAAAAATAAAATTTTACTAACTTTGTTTCTTTAACCTTACATTACATCAAATTACATTAAAAATCCAAAAACTGGATTTTTGTGCGATTTTTTCAAGTTTTTAATTTTCACTACAATAACCCTATATAGAATTTTCTATGCGAGAAATCGATTGTGCGCATTGCCGAATCTTAAAAACGCTATCTTGGCCCTACAATAGCCTATGCTCGCTTCGATACACATACGAATCAGGTTCAGAGAAGTGTTTTAAGGTTCAGCAGTGTGCGCAATCGATTTCGAATATAATAACTCCAAAAAGGCATATATTTTGGTTAAAATTACACAACATTAAAGATTTTGAAAAAAATTGATCAACTAATAGAGCCATTTTTATGTAAATTTTGAGCTTAACTTCCTTTTTGTTGTAAAATTTTTGCCTATAAATATTTCCAGATCAAATTAATTTAGTTTAAGAATCAAAACGACTTTTCACATTAAATTATAACGCCAAAAAGTATACATACATATTTTCATTAAAAGATAAGACTGAATAGAAAGTAAAATAGTATATATTTTTCGTTGCTATGTAAATGAGTAGAAAATGTGTTGGTGATAANTATTTTCATTAAAAGATAAGACTGAATAGAAAGTAAAATAGTATATATTTTTCGTTGCTATGTAAATGAGTAGAAAATGTGTTGGTGATAAATAAATAACTAGCCGTTGCACCGGCCTAATGGCAGGTGAAACGGATAGAGTTGGAGTTATAGTAAAGTTGAAGTAAGGCCAGTTGAGCAGTAATGTCTTTATCCGTTGTAGCTAGTAGAGAAAGTAAATGAAAGTTTGAGTAATAGTGCAGTCCCTTGAGTTCTCCTCAAGTCGACTCCTTAAATACTCTCCCGAGTCGATCTAATTTGTATTCTTCCTCGAGTCGATCTCGTTTGACCCCACTTAACCCCCTTGAATTTTCCCCCAGTCTATCTCACTTAAGTTCCCCTCAGTCGATCTCCCGTGAGTATCCCCCCCCCCTCACCCTAGTCGTCCCCCTCAGTCATCCCTGAGTCCTCCCCTAGTCACACCCTCTTGAGCATCCCTAATTGTTCTCCCTGATTTTAACTCAATTGAGTCTCCCTAGGCGATCTCCAGCAGATTTGAGTAACCCCAGAAATTTGAAAGTTGAAGCGCTGTGAAAATTTGAAAATTGGAGCGTTGTAAAATTTGAAAGTTGGAAGGTTGTGAAATTTTGAAAATTAGAGCAAAAAGTTGGAGAGTTGTAAATTTGATTTTTATTTGAATGTTGAAATTTGTTTTACAAAAGAAATGCATTTTAAATTTTAGCTAACAAGGAAAAAATTAATTAATTGAAAAATGAGTATGCGAAGAGGTAGAAACCCTGCTCCAGATAATGCAGCGCTTCGAACAGCATTAAGCTATAGCCGAGAACAGCAGGTAGGCTTTTAGAGTTTAAAGGTAGACCAAAAAACTTTTAGAGGTTTCTCAAAAATTATCCCCTCTCCAAAAAAATCTATGATTACAGCACTGAGGTATCGGATCCGAGATTAATCATTCTAAAATAGATTTCTTGATTTTTGGCAATGTTAAAAAGTCTATCTATGTTCCTTCCCCCCTGCCCTTGTCCGACAAAAATGCTCAATAATGGCACAGTAGTTTTAGAATTCCAATATGTCAGCGTGGTCCACTTCAACACCGGACTACCAGCAAGGTCCTCAATATTATTCTTCTTATCCCAACTCTGTCCAAAATCCAAATCCATCTAACGGATATCCTTCTTTTGGCTATCCATCTTCTGGTTACCCATATGGAAATGATCCAAATCAAGCATATACCTCTTCCAATCAGGCTGCATGGCAAAGTCCTTATACTCAACATGCTGCTTACTCTAATCAGTATGGCAATTCATATGATTCCAGAACTACAGCGTATGCTGGTCCATATGGTTCGTCTTCAGGCTATGATCGTTATTACGGTAGCTTTATTTAAAAATGGTCTGATAAGTAAATTTAGATGAACAAAACAGACGATATGCAGAACAAATGCATTCACAAGCTGGATACCCTATAAGATATGATGATCCTTATGGTAAGTTATTTTTTATCCTCTACATCTGTATACAGGATGCGTTAAAAGTTCCCGAACACTTTGAAATTTCTTGCTAGACTTCGTAGGAAAATTTTTTTTCAAACACTTTTTTCATATTCTGAAAGAGTTGTTGAAAAACGGTGAACCCCAAAAATCATCAAAAGATAATTCCACGGTCTCTAGCTACGGTGGTTCAGGTGGCTACGGAGGTCTTTTTTGTGCCAGTTTCTAAGTTTCCTTCAACACATAAATTCTTTCATACAAAGTGATGTTCTATAAAGTTGTTTCTCATGATTTAAGACGCATTGTCTGAAGGTCTTCAAATACCATGGAGCCAACCCAAAATGTCAAAGTCTCAGAATTTTTTCAATTGTTGCCTATGTTTAAGTATGTGATCCCACTATTAAAAACCCACCAACCTAAAATTCCGAAACTTTTCCTTCTTCGAGATATAGTCCTCGGAAGTTGGTCACCTCGAGCATAGAGCTAAAAATGCACCTCCATCTTAAAAGCCCTTCATCTCAGCCAATTTAAAAGCTTTTCAAATGCGGTCTTTTATATTTGTTTGGTATGGTAAAGAGGTACAAATTTGTAGTGCATCATATTTTGATCCGAGCTAACTCCATAGAAATATCGCCATTTTTATCAAATTTAGGCGTGTTTGGACAGGTGTCAACCCTGATTTTCAATTTTGGCGGGAATTCAAATTCTAAACCAATTCCAAAAAATAGCAAACTTCAAACGCGATTATCTCGACAACGGTAGCGATTCAGAATTTACTGTAAAAACAAAAAATGCTCAATTTTTCATGAACTTTCCGAATATATACAAATTATGGCAAATTTCGCTAATCTAACATTTTGGACACATGTGTACCCCCACAAAAGTGGCCTCAGCTACCCATTTAG